>JARUHE010315603.1:0-11760 GCA_031471125.1 Archaeomysis grebnitzkii | reverse complement strand
AGAAACATCGGTCAAAAACGACTCTGTTTATTTTAGCGTCGAGTTTTGACAGATAACAGTATGAAAAAATATCATGAAAATTCAGATGTTAATTGAGCGATATTTTGAGAACAAAAACTACCCTAAAAATCTTCATTTTTAAACTGGAGATGAAAAACAACAGTAATACAACACTAAACGGCTAATTAATATCAAAACAGGTAGAAAACTCGACGATAATTTCCGAGTGGGACCAGTGTACAATGTTATGTTCTTTATTTTCATTTAAACCAACTTTTCTCTAAAATTAACATTTTTTATTATTTTGAAAAAAAAAAGTTTTGGTAGAGTCCACAAATCATCCACCGTCCCAAAAACAACCCTAACAACAACAACAACAATCAGAGGTCACGTATAGAAGCTGGTTTTTCAATCATAGCTGAAATGTATATATATATATATATATATATATATATAAAATCAACAAGTAACACCAATAACAAAAATAAACTACAATACCAAAAATATCAATAACAAACATAAACATTAATAATATCAAAAACATCAATAATACCAATAACATAAAAACATCAATAAAACCAATTGCATCAAAAACTTCAATAACATCAATAACATCAAAAACATAAACAACATCAACAGATCAATAATACCAATAACATCAAAAACATCAATAATACCAATAACATCAAAAACATCAATAACATCAAAAACATCAATAACATCAAAAACATCAATAACATCAAAAACATCAATAACATCAAAACATCAAAACATCAATAACACCAATAACATCAATAACAGCAAAACCATCAAAAACATCAATAACATCAATCACATCAAAACATCAATACTACCAATAACATCAACAACATCAATAACATCAACATCATCATTAACAAAAAAAAACATAATAAACATCAATAACATCAATAACATCAAAAAACATCAATATCGTCAAAAACATCAGTAACATCAAAAACATCAATAGCGTAAATAACATAAATACCATCAAAAACATCATTAACATCAAAAACATCAGAAACATCAATAACGTTCGTAACATTAATAACATCAAAATCATAAAAAAACATCAATAATACCAATAACATAATAAACATAAATATCATAAATAATATCAATAACATCAATAACGTCAATAACATCAATAATATCAGAAACATCAATAACATCAAAAACATAAATAACATCAATAACATCAATAACATCAATAACATCAAAACATCAATAATACCAATAGCATCAACAACATCAATAACATCAACATCATTAACAAAAAAAAACATCATAAACATTAATAACATCAATAACATCAAAAAATATCAATATCGTCAAAAACATCAATAATATCAAAAACATCATTAGCGTAAATAACATAAATACCATCAAAAACATCATTAACATCAAAAACATCAGAAACATCAATAACGTCAATAACATAAATAACATCAAAATCATAAAAAAACATCAATAATACCAATAACATCATAAACATAAATACCATCAATAATATCAATAACATCAATAACGTCAATAACATCAATAATATTAGACACATCAAAAACATCAGAGACATCAATAATCTCATAAACATTAATAACATCAGAAATATCAATAACGTCAATAACATCAGAAACATCAATAACATTAGAAACATCAATAATGTCAATAACATCAATAACATCAGAAACATCCATAACATTAGAAACATCAACATCGTCAATAACATCAACATCGTCAATAACATCAATAACATCAGAAACATCAATAACATTAGGAACATCAATAACATCAATAACATCAGAAACATCAATAACATCAGAAACATCAATAAAATCAGAAACATCAATAACATCAAACACATCAATAACATCAGAAACATAAATAACATTAGAAACATCAATAACATCCGAAACATCAATAACGTCAAAACATCAATAACATCATTAACATCAGAAACATCAATAACAATAGAAACATCAATAACGTCAATAACATCAATAACGTCAATAATATCAATAACATCAACAAACATCAATAACATCAATAATATCAGAAACATCAATAACATCAAAAACATCAATAACGTCAATAACATCAATAATATCAGAAACATCAATAACATCAAAAACATCAATAACGTCAATACAATCAATAACGTCAGAAACATCAATAACATTAGAAACATCAATAACGTCAATAACATCAAAAACATCGAAAACATCAATAACATCAAAAACATCAATAACGTCAATAACATCAATAACATCAGAAACATCAATAACATTAAAAATATCAATAACGTCAACAACATCAATAACATTAGAAACATCAATGACATCAACAACATTAATAATGTCAATAACGTCAGAAACATCAATAACAATAGAAACATCAATAACGTCAATTACATCAATAATATCAGAAACATCAATAACATCAAAAACATCAATAATGTCAACAACATCAATAACGTCAGATACATCAAAAACATCAATAACGTCAATAACATCATTAACATCAATAACATTAGAAACATCAATAACATCAATAACATCAATAACAAACATCAATAACATCAATAACAAACATCAATAACATCAATACCTAACAAACATCAATAACAAACATCAATAACATCAATAACAAACATCAATAACATCAATAACAAACATCAATAACATCAAAAACATGCTAGAAATTCAAAACATTTCAGCAAATGTGAGTAAATTAAAAAAACTTTTTCCAATCACGTCTCGGTCATAAATTTTCAAATAATTCCATCCAGTCGATTTTTTTTTATTTGTTTATTGATTCACTTTTAAATGAAGTTAAAAAATGTGTTTTTATCGCCCATAAATCCATTTTTTTTCGTCGATAAAGTCATCATTCATTTATTTGCACCGTTAAATATGGATTCGTCACGATTGATGTATGATTAACCAAAAAATTATGGTCCCTATTTACATTACGTATTGGATCGTATACAATTTTTGTTCTAGATCGTATACAATCGTATCAAATTTGTGTATAATTACATGAAATTGTTTGTATGTATATATATATATATATATATATATATATATTATATATAGATAGTTGGTTGGCCATTCTTTTTTTTTATACAAAGTCTTAGTAATTTCTTATGAGAATGTATCACAATGTAGAAGATCATTCCAATACTATTTAATGTTTGTTATTTCATAGCAACAACTTGGGTTATGGATGCAACGTTCACTCATAGGATATGTGGACAACATCTGATGTTCCAAGGTATACGCCAGAGACAACGTGACTTAAACGTGATCTCGCCCAATTTTCTCTTGATTTAATCAAACTTTTCTGTGATGCAATCACATTGACACAGTGCTATAACAATTTGATTGAATCAAGACAAAGTTGATGCATCAAGAAGAAACACGGTCATGAATATTACTTAACTTCCCTAAACAAGACCGATGACAAATATCAATTTAAGAATTTCCATAAACATTAAAAACAATGATTTAGCAATGCAATGTTTAAACAGCTTTACCACAGTTATTATTCATATAATACATTTTTTGGTTTTTAATACCACTTACAATCATTGTATGAACCCATGCTTCATTTATTTCCCAATTGTATAGCAATGTCTATATGTTTAAACCAAGACTGTTCGGCCATGACATTCATTGCTGAGGTATTGCGTAGAAAATTTATTAATGCAATTTATAAAACTAATTTTATGAATTAAATAAAGAACTTTAAAAAATGTTCCATCAAACGCAAATGTTTTCAACATTGCTTGGCACAATACTAAAACCCTTAACTACAATGTCAGAACAATTTTATAAACAAAACATTTTAACATTATAAACAATTATAACATAAACAATAATAATTTTTATAAACAAAACATTCTAACATTATAAACAATTATAACATAATAACATAAACAACAATAATTTTTATGAAAAAACATTCTAACATTATAAACAATAATAATATTAAAATACAAACAATACTACTTTGTATAAAAAACATTCCAGCGTTATAAACAATAATAATATATTAATATAATTATAAGAAATATCCTAACAATATAAAAACTTTATAAGAAACCATCCGAATAGTAACACAAAAATGATATAACAATAATAATAATAATTACAACTTATATTTACACCTCATCATTTTATACACATCAAGTGATGTGTACCCTAAGGATATGCAGCCAACATATGCGCTTTATTCAAGCCGTGATAAGCTTACCATATGACATCTTAAGCAAATATAGCCACGTTCAAATTCTCAGTGAAATAGCCTTAGAGCGGCCTCGTACCGGTGAAAATGAGATTTGCTTATGCATTATTAATCTCCATGCAGCGTTCGTATATACAATAACAATTTTATAAGAAACCATCATAACAATATAAACAAAATTAATATATTAATATAAACATTAATGATTGTGTAAAACCATCCTAACAATATAAACAATAATATTATAATAACATAATAGCATACACAATACTAAATTTATAAGATACCATCCTAATAGTACAAACAAAAAGAGTATAACAATGTAAACAATAATAATTTTGTAAAACCATCCTAACAATATAAACAATAATACTATAACATAATAACATAAACAATAATACATTTATAACAAACCATCATAACAATATAAGCAAAAATAGTATACTAATACAAACAATAATCATTTTGTAAAACCATCCTAACAATATAAACAAACATAACATAACAATATAAACAAAACTAAATTTGTAAAACCATCCCATCAATATAAAAAATAATACTATAACATAATAACATGAACAATAATAAATTTATAACAAACCATCCTAATAGTAAAAACAAAAAAGTATAACACTGTAGGCAATACTAATTTTATAAAAAAAAAACATGATAGTAATATAAACAGTAGGTGTCTAAACTTAATGTATTGCTAACTTATTATGTAGTTCAAAGTTTTCTATAATACGCATTCGCTTATGTGTGATAAATAAAGAAAATTGAAGAAAACTCCGTTGTCTCAACTAAAATGCCATAAAGTTATGTTATAACAAGACAATTAAATACATAATTCAACAGGGATGTCATAAATCAATTGACACAATAAAACTTCAAAATATAAGTACAATAATGAATAAAATCAAATAAAATAGGATATTGTTCTATAAAATATTAATAAAATAAGTAAAGAAGTATATAAAGAAAATGAAATAAGTATATAAAACCAAGAAGTATAACAAAGAAATAAATATATAAAAAACAAGTAGGAGGAAATTCGTAAAAAAAATTAGGCTGTGACCGAGTGAAAGTTATGAATACAACAAAACAACAAAAACAGGTATTCAAATAAAAGAAATAAGTATAAAACACAGGTATAAAAATAAAAACCTAAGTATAAAAAAACAGGTATGAAAAATAAAATAAATAAGTATAAAAACAGGTATAAATAATAAAAGAAATAAGTTTAGAAAAACTGGTACAACAAAATAAAAGAAATAAGTCTACAAAAGAAATAGGTATATAAGATAGACAGGTATACACAAATACAAGTAAAAAGTATATAAAAACAGGTACAAAAAATAAAAGAATTAAGTTTATAGGAATAACAGGTATACAAAAATAAAAAAAATAAGAATAAACGAAAAAAAAACAACAAAACGTGAACTGTAAAGACAATGCTCAATTTTCATGGCTATACCTTTGGGTATTAATAACAAACAAAATGCATTTATTTTTCACTAAATAAATACGACTGCCCTGCGTAGTGAGCAATACAAATTTTTATTCATTTTATTAAAAAGTATTTTCTTTCTATAATTGTGTTTTAAAAATATAAAGGTTTTAAGTTTTATATACTTTTTTATAATTAAGTTTGGACATTTAGCTCAGGTGTTGGGCATTTTTGGCGCACTGCCATTGTTACATTCCACAGGACTTTGAATATTTTGGGTATACATCAACAATGGTGCCACTGTTCTCCCTCGCTTTCTTTCTATTTATTTATTATTTATTTATTATTTATATTTTATCATTGTTATTATTATTATTATTTATATTTTATCATTGTTATTATTATTATTATTTATATTTTATCATTGTTATTATTATTATTATTTATGTTTTATCATTGTTATTATTATTATTATTTATGTTTTATCATTGTTAGTATTATTATTATTTATATTGTTATAATTTGTATTGTTATCGTTATCGTTATTGAAATTTTTGTTGTTATTTTGTTAGAATAATAACTATTATTATTATTATTATTATTATTATTATTGTTATTATTATTATTATTTTTAGATCATTAAAATTTGTATTTGTTATCGTTATCGTTATTGAAATTTTTGATAAAATAAAAACTATTATTATTATTATTATTTTTATTAATGTTATTATTATTATTATAATTACTATTTTTATTATTAAATCTAGGATTATTATTTTATTATTATTCTTAAAATTTCGATTATTGTTGCAGTTATTATTATTATCATTTCTATTATTTTTATTATTGGTAATGTTATTATTATTATTATTAATGTTAATGTTATCATTACTATTATTATTATTATTTCTAATATTGGTGAAACTTCACGACAATGGTGTATGCAACCAATGAACTTTCTTTTGAAAGTTCTAGAAAAACTACAAAACCTCACCTAACCTTACCTAACCCAATCTTAATTCTCATATGTGCAGAGTGTAAATATATAAATAAGAGGACCTATACAAAAGCTCCCGAAAGAAGCTAAAAATTATTAAAGTAAAAAGGGTGATTACTAATAATTTAACAGTGCTAATATTATAGTTACTATTAGTATTAATGCTATTATTAATAATATTACTATTTCTAGGTATTGATTTTATTAATACTAGTGTTATTACTACTATTAATATTAATGTTATATTATTAATACTGTTATTACTATTCATTGTATCACTGCTGATAATATTATTACTATTAATATTACTGTTATCATTATTAATATTGTCATTACTTTTAGTTTTATCACTGCTATTGTTGTTATCATCGCACTATTAATGTTAACGTTATTATTATTATTAATTTTATCATTGCTAATAGTGTTATTACTATAAATGTTATTGTTATCATTATTAATATTAGTATTACTATTAATTGTATCACTGATAACATTATTAATTCTATTAATCTTATTGTTATCATTATTAGTGTTATTATTACTATTAGGTTTATCGCTGCTAGTATTATTTTTAGTATTAATATTACTGTTATTATTGTTACCAAAATTATAGTTGTTAAAATGAATACATTTTTATTCATTTTTATCTCCATAACAAAGGTTAGGTGTGTGTTAGGTAGATACATCATTTAAGTAAGATAAAAGAGTTAAGTGTGGGCTAGGTAAATAAATACCTCATTCAAGTGAGACAAAAGAGTTAGGTGTAAGTTAGGTAAATACCTAATTTAAGTGAGACAAAATAGTTAGGTGTGGGTTAGGTAAATACCTAATTTAAGTGATACAAACTAGTTAGGTGTGGGTTAGGTAAATACCTAATTTAAGTGAGACAAAATAGTTAGGCGTGGGTTAGGTAGAGACTGAATTAAGACAAAACTTAGAAATCATTCAACGGCAAAATATTGCTAAAAGGTCTTTCTTCTTTAAAACAAAAAACAAAAAAATTCTGTAAAAAACAACGTTTGTTTGATGAAAAATGATTACTTAAGTACTTTAAAAATAAATTATTTATTTAAAAAGTTTATGTTTCATGTAAATAAAAATTAGAAATACATTTCATGTGTAAACAACAAAGTTTGTAAACGCGTTAAAAATCTGACTAAAAGACATATTTTGTTTACACTATGAAAAGTGAAAAAAATTACCTTTTAATATCTTTTCAAACTCAAATTTTTTTACTTTCATAAAAATAATTTTATCCATATTAAAAAAATGTTATTATTTGACAACGTGTTTAGTATTTTTTTAGTAATTTTTTTGGTAATTTTTAGTAATTTGTTCACCTACTTTGTATATTTTTTAATTTAATTTAATTTTTATGTTTGTTTACACTTTATAAAATTTACATCTTGTTCATTTATATTTGTTGTTGTTTTGATCGTTTTCTTGGTTGTTCAATTGTATTTGTTTAATTTTTTTAACATATTAGATTTTCAACTCGTGAAACTATACAACATTCCGACACATTATTTGTGATGTTGGAAAAAGTTGTTGTTTTTCTACTTTTAATTTTTAATGCCACCTATTTGTTTCATTTTGTTATTATTAATTATTACTTAATTAAAATAACGCCGAAAAAAAAATCACAAAAAAAATTAAAAAACAAAACAAAAAAGCTTCAACTCTATTCAAGTGTTTACCGATCTTCGTTTTCGTCAACTTTATAACAATACTTTTTTATCCAATGTTTTTGAGACGAATAACTTCATTTTAGCTTTTACAGGTATAGGTGCAACAATTTGTTTGTTTTTTGTTTTAATAATTTTGCCTGACTATAATAAAGAAAACTTGAATGTCAATTGAATTATGACTTTTCAGGCGTTAATGTGAAGCAAATTTTAAACTACTACCCTCAGCTGTGCAGGGTTTGCTCTTCAAACCACATGAACTAGTGCTCACCAGATCATTGTCTATTGATTTATTTCAACAATCACAAACATTATTATCTTAAAACATTTTGCTATATATAATTAAATTTAAAAAGTTTTGGTCTATAATATTTTTATCAATACATACGTCTAGAAAACAAAATTTGCGCGATAATTTCATATTGGGTCAATTCCTTTCTTGGTTTTGTTCCTTAATGGAGGTCAATCTAATTGCATGATTGACCTGTGGTTTGACCTGGTTTCAGCCAACTCATTAATTCTGAAGTGTTTTTTAAAAAAAACATTTTCAAATTTTAGTAATAATAAGAACAATATAATAATAATAATAACAATGTAATAATAAAAATAATAATAATAATAATATTAATATTTTAATAAAATTATTATTGCCAGTTAAAACAATTATAATGCTAATAAGAACAACAATAATCGAGTTTAGAGTTTATTTATTCTTATATAATACAATAAATCTATAATTGCTCAAAATTATCTTACTAAGGCATACACTATGATAATGTTCATGATATTAATCATAAATACGACGTTAATAATATTTAATAATAATAATATTCAAAATTAAACAATCATAAGCACAATATAATATTCAATATAGTCATAACATAGAATACAAAAGTTAATGCCTTTTTTGGTGTAATGACAATGAAAATAATGTTATTAATAACAATACAATTAATCAAACCAATAACAACGACAATTCATGTGTAATAATAAAGATAATACTATTAATAACAATAGTAATAACATTATTAATAACAATAGTAATAACAATATTAATAACATTATCAACAAAAACAATAAAAATATTACTACTACTGCTAATAATAATTATAATAATAACATTATCAACAGTAACAATAAAAATATTACTACTACTGCTAATAATAATTATAACAATAACAATATTAATAACATTATCAACAATAACAATAAAAATATTACTACTACTGCTAATAATAATTATAATAATATCAATAATAACAACAACAATAAATTCAAGAATAAAAATAAAATAACGATACCGATTGAATAATTTTTCAATGTTTAACCTGAATTAACAGTTATGTTAAACATGTAAAAACATAAATAATAATAAACACAAATATCAAAATTCTCCGCTTTTTTGCAAGATCTGATTTAAAAAAAATATACGTTGTGCTAGTTTCATATTTTATTTCAAACAAATTCGTATCAATAAATAAATAAATAAACGAGTCCTTATTAATATAATGAGAAGTTATGTTTATAAAATATAATTCATGAAAATATGAAATTTTCATTCAACTTGAATTTTTCTTTCAAACCAATTTAATATTTTTATAAATAAGTAAAAACTTTGAAAAATGTTTTTGAATCAATTAAACGTTTACTGTTCAAGTTGATTGGTTTTGACTTTTCGAAAAGCCGTCAAATTAAATAAGAAATTTTATGCCGACAGGTCGAGGTGTTGGACTGTAATTCAATTTTCGATTTGTAAATGAAAACAAAAATAAAAAATACTAAATTGGACAATATTTTTAAACACATTTTTGTTTTGTCATTATTGCGAGTCTATGTTTTCACCCTTTAGGCCAGAATATATGGATCGACAATAGCACAAGTGAGGTAACCGACAATCAAACAACGTAGAGCATACCTCACTTGTGCTATTTTGCTCTGCCATGAGGACTTACATACGTTAAAGTTAACATTGAAACATTTGTGTCCATTTGCTTCAAAATTTTGTGGGCCATTTCAGCGAATATTTTTACTACAGAAAATTTTTATGTTTCAAGGTTTAATAATAATATAAAAATAAACTTTCCCATGTGCTTAATATTTATGTTAGTGCTTTAATTCCATGTAATTAATGTTTTTTTTTAATATTTTTAATATTATTCTAATTCTAAACTATTACTGTTTTTATTTTAATATTATTTCAATTCTAAACTATTACTGTTTTTATTTTAATATTTTTGATATTATTTTAATTCTAAATTATTATTAGTTTTATTTTGATATTTTTAATATTATTTTAATTCTAAATTATTATTGGTTTTATTTTAATATTTTTGATATTATTTTAATTGTAAATTATTATTGTTTTTATTTTTAATATTTCTAATTGTATTATATTTGAATATCTTTTATTATTATGTATTATCTTTTAATAATGTTTTTATGTTTTATTATTATTGTTATGTTTTATTATTACTTTTATGTTTTATTTTTATGCTTTATTATATTTTTATGTTTTATTATTATTTTTATTTTTCATTATTATTTGTATGTTTTATTATTATTTTCATGTTGTATTATTATTTTTATGTTTTATTATTATTTTTATGTGTTTTTATTATGTTATATGTTTTAATATTAATTTTATGTTACATTATTATTTTTATCTTTTATTATTATTATTTTTATATTTTATAATTATATTTACCTTATGTTTTATCATTATGTATTATGTTTTAATATTATTTTTTGTTGTTGTTATGTATTATGTTTTATATTATTTTTATGTTTTATTATTATTTTTATGTTTTATTATTATTTTTATGTTTTATTATCATTGTTATGTTTGTTATTATTTATTATATTATTATATTTGTTATTGTTTTTTATGTTATTATTATTTTTATGTTTTTGCCCTGAGACGTGCATCAAAAACCGCCAACCATATTACCATAAAACTAATTTATTTGACTAAAAAATTATCATAAATAAAAAAAAGAAACATTTTGATTTTTCTTAAAATTAAATGTCTTCAATTTAATCATAATGATTAAATCTATGAATTAATTAGAATAATTAAATGTTTTATTTAGCAAATCAAAAATTGAAACATTATTTAATCAAGTAATAATTCAATTACTAATTGACTTTACAATCTCATTAAAAATTATTTGTAATTTTAATTATCGTGGTTATAACACTGATAAATTATAATTATCGGCTTGAAGGCTAAAATGCCTCTAAGTTATTATTGAAAATACAATTTTTGTAATTCATAATTCGTTTCTATACATTCATACATACATACATACATATACATACATACATACATACATACATACATACATACATACATACATACATACATACAT
>JARUHE010315602.1:0-20302 GCA_031471125.1 Archaeomysis grebnitzkii | reverse complement strand
TCCATATATCTCTGTCTAAATCGACTAGTATGGTGTTGATTCTTTTTAGATTATCAAAAAGAGAAGCCATATGATCGTAGTGCTCAATTTGAGTAGTTGGGAAACTATGCTTTAAACCTAGACGGTTCTCAACAAAGTCTTCACCAAATTTTTGCCAGTTGACCTCTGGAAATGCCACGTGATGTGCATTGTAATTTCCTGTGGCACCACCAAATTTTGCTGCGTGCTGCACTTGTTCTAGCATGTGCATTTGCTCTTCTATGCGCACCACAAAAACATAGAATTCTTTACCTAATCGCGTAGGTGAAGCTGGCTGTCCATGTGTACGAGCTAGAAGTGGAATGTCTTTCCATTCTTTAGAAAGCTTATGGAGCTCATCTCTCACTCGTTCTAGTTCTGGCAGGTACACATTTTCTATCGCATCTTTTATAGAAAGTGGTATGGCTGTATTATTAATGTCTTGTGAAGTAAGTCCGAAGTGAATAAATTCTTTGTGAGTAGATAAACCTAGTTTATCAAATTGCTCTTTTAAAAAATATTCTACGCAGACGATACTTTACTTTTTGATTGGTTATGTTTATTTTTGATTGAATCTAGTGCTTTGGATGTTATCGTTAGAATTTACATTTGATGATTTGACAATTAGAGGAAGTAAAGAATAGCTTTAATTAATGTTTTTAAAAAAATATTCTCACTTCTCGATATGAATAACAACAATAACTAATTATGTGAAAATGTTGCCCACTTCATCTGTAGATTTGTTCTCAATTTCTATCGGTCATAATTACCTTGAGATTTTTGTCAAATTAACCAAACTTTTGCGTCTGAAAGAGGACGAAGAAAGAGAATAATTGTCGGAATTATCTGACTAAAAAGGACGAATTGTTTGCTGTTCTATTCCATTGTCCTTTCTTTGCAGTTCGTGGAAAAGTTGAATTAAAAAGTACATTCTCTGTTGAAAGAAAATCTTTCCCGGAATTGTTGCCTTAATGAATTCAACGACATGCATTTATGAGATACACATGAAAGGTTACGCTAATTGTGTGCTTATGGTTGTGGGTTTAGGTACATACATACGTGTATACCAACTCTAATACACACACACGTTCGCCCATATGCACATACACATTAAAGTTCATTCTTACATACGCGCGTGAACGCTGGTTTAAAATTGTTGGTTGTTTGAATAAATTGAAGTTTATTTTTATTTAATGTTGAATGGATTAAGGGCTGTCAGTTGTAGTACATTGTGCACACTACTTTTCCATTCATTTCTCCAAACTAACAATATGAGAGATTTCAGTTCTACTTCAATGTGTTTCGGTCCTTACATTAACTTTGTTGGTTAAAATTATCAGGCATCAGCCATAAAAGTTGCATACTTGATTGAAACAAAATTATTTTGAAACATCGGTACCATATCGATGGGAGGAAGAAAGACTTTGTTGCCCAGAGATCCCTCGAAGCAGAACTTTGGCGTTGAATCACAATTAGAGGAATTGTGTTGGAGTGAATTGAAACAAATGTCTTCGAATGTATTCACATGTCAATTTTATTGGGCCACCCTAAATGATAATTTATCGTCCTAACCCAATTACCAACATTTTCACATTCCAAACTTTTCTCTTTTCTTTTGTTTTTATTCCTTCGCGTGTTTTTACACTTATTTAAAACGTAATTAATTATTTTTTCCAATAATAAATTCTATTCCAATGTTTTATTTGTTCATTTATAAGTTGAAGATTATTTTTTTCTAGTTTAATACATTAAATCTATTGCGAAAAGTTTTTATATTCTTACAATCCTTGCTCTTGCGAAACTTGTGCTTCCTCAATAAATATAGGAAGGAAGCTTTCAATTAGTATTTTATCTGAAACTTTCAAGGGGACATCTTAGCACCGCCTGAGAATATCTGTCTCTTTGTGTGGCCTGAGTGCCTGTGCGGTGGGTGAGGGGAGAGTGGCAGTATTTTGTGTGTTGAGGAGTGTCAAAAAATAACTTTTTCTATTCAGAATTTTTTGTTTAGGAGTATCCAAAGTTTGTCTAAAACGTGCACATTGTTGCACTGGAAACAAAAAACAAAAATTCTCCCAGAAATAAAAGAATTATTGTGGCGCCCTTCTTAGGGAGAGGGGGGGAGGAGTTGTCTGTGCGTGGGAGTATGGGAGGGGAAGGAGTAGGTGTGAGGATGTTCCTACCTTTAAGGAAGTGTTCAGGAAGTGCCAAGGGGCACTGAATGATCTGGCTTCCCAGAGCCACGTCTGTCAATCGTCGATGGCACTTAAATTGTTTCTGTCTCGAAAAATATTATTTGACGGATTTATTTTGCCGGAGATGCTTCCACATTCCCACTAAGAAAACATTTCGTTTTTGGTTTATTGGATTTGCCAAAATATTTGTTTTTATGGATACGACTGCTTCCTTTTTGTAGGCCTATGTTTGAGGTTTGCTTCTCTTTTGGGTATTCCTTTTAATTAACTTTTGGTTCGGGTCAATAATACTTAGGTTTCAGTAGGCATATGCTTATATTTTGTTTGTTCAGCGGATACACTGTGTGTTGTGCTGTTAATATGTTTACTTTTATTATATTTTAACAATGATACACAAGTCAGTCGAATATCAATCAATCTAAATAAACTTGTATAGCTCCACCATTATCTGATACCTCTATGTTGTGCTTGACAACAACAATAATAAAAAAATAGTTGGTAATATATTAAAAAACATAAGATGTGAGAAATTGTCAATAAAAGAATCCTTTGCACACATGTCGAGTGTGGAAGGACACAAAGGATGTTCTGGTGTCCCGTGACCAGCAGCCCACCCGGCCATGAGGATGTGTCTTTCGTCAGTCCATTTCTTTGGGTTCCTCCTTCCACCCAAGACGGATCTGGTTTCTTGTTTTGTGGCACATTTGTGTCATGTTATTAGGAGGATTTTTTTTCGTATTGTCGTTTGTTTTCTTGTTGTTGTTTTCTCGTTCTTTGTTTTTTGTTGTGTCTTGTTATTGCTTAATTTTTTGTTGTTTTTACATTGTTGATGTTTCTAAACATTAAATACTGTTCTTTGCAAAAATAAAACACATATAATCCGACATAACTAAGGAACAATCTTTATACGAAAATACCTAGTACGTGAAAGGATAATAATCAGTGGAAGATACAATAGACTCGAAAAGGGAGCATGTTTATGATCTTATACTAGATAAATACAATTGACAATAATCCAAAGATTGTTAACCTTACAAAAATTAGAAAGTAAAATCAAAATGTACTTTTGGGAAACTTTCAATCAAGCGATTCTCTTTATTTAAATCTCGGTTGCATTGAAATCCACTTTTTAGGGTATTTATTTTACGGATTCCTATTAAAATCAACATGCGTGGGTCAGTCCGTCGTCGTCGGCGGCGTCTCGCGTTCACAATTTAGGTGAAGGTAAATGTTAGTTTTTTAATTTTGATTTCACAGTTTTTTTATTCAACAGAGTTTATAAATAATGAGCTGAATAATAACTTTGCATAAATAAACAAATTTCTATATATTGTATTTTCTTTAAAAAATGATGTTTTATTGCTCAAATTAACTATTTCACTGTTTTCATAAGAGGTGAAGATAAACGTTAAAGTTTTTTTTTTATAAATTTACAATTTTTTCTTGAATAATAACTTTGCATTTTTTATAAGTTTAAATAATCTGTAATCTAGGTTTTTATCCTTTACTGAAACTATTTGTTACTTCTGGTTGATGGATGCCCTATTATATCCAATTTTTTATTTTTTGAAAGTTAAAATATTTTTTTTAATTTAAAATATTTTTTGAAATTTAAAATGAAAACGTTTTCCCCCTAAAAGTCTCTGATATTTGTTCAATGCATAAATAAAAACAAAATGTTTTTTTAGTTGTATGAGAAATATTTAATTTTTTCTTTCATTTTCTCAAAACACAACTTGTGAGTGCATCTGCCTAATTTTGTTAAGTAGATTGTTTTTATATGAAAATAATATTAGATTATTATCTTATATATTACATATTTTCAATATAGAAAATTGGATCAAAAGTAGCACGAGTGAGATGAACTATGTTATTTGAATGCGAGTTACCTCACTTGTGCTATTTTCGATCCAATTCATCTTCAGTTATTTGTGTGTGAATATTTGTGAGTAAAGTTGTGATTAGGAAAATTTCAGTTTTGTTAAGTGTCGAAAAAAGTGTTGGAGTCCGTCCAAATTATTTGCCAAGTGACAATTAAATATTCATTTGTGTTTAAGTCGAGAGTCGCGGGTGGCAAAGTGGTTGACGATCAATGCCTGTAGGCACTGATGGGAATTTTCAATAGGGTGGTTTTCAATAATAATTTCAATGGATTTAAGCCTGTTTGCCATAAATACTTATGTGGTTACAATTAATATTTTTGATAGAGTTTATCTTTCATGAAAATAATGTTTCTCAATACTCATGATAATAGAAATTCATGCTAATTAATTAACATTGAATTATGGTTGTCTTCAGTGCTAACTCCAATGGCTCCTAGTCCTAAGGTGGTAGATGGTCAACTACTTGACAGAAAATGATTTTGACAGTTTTCCCTCATTCCAAAAATACTTTGGTGTTTTCGAATTTAAAGATTTTGAAACGTGTTTTTGTCTGCCAGAGAAATTGAGCCATGCCGTGGTCGTGTATCTTGCATCCATGACCTGGTTCATCGGGATAACTTAGATGAATGCATAATTGGATCGACAATAGCACAAGTGAGGTAAGCCCAATTAGTTGAATGTGGGTTGCCTCACTTGTGCTATTGTCGATCAAATTATTAAGAAAAGTTTTCCTCACTCAACTATTCCCTCGTTCACCACCCACAAAATGGTTGTGTAATGTAGGGAATAATTGAGGCGCAGAAGTTCCAAACTAAGCATAAACTCGCAGACAACATCCGATCATATTACATTGAACATACTTTCCTGTTTCATCAAGTTAGGAACATTTCTCCAGTTTTCATGTAAATGTTATTTAATATTATTACGTTTTACGTTTTTGTAGTTTTGTTGTAAAATCACAACTTATTCCACATTTAAAACTTTTGTATGTTTTCATTCAGTTAGGTCTCGTAAATTTTTGTTCTACTGGCTTAGACTTTAAAAGTGAAAATCTAGTATCCGTCCGACCAATCATTGTCCCAGCAATATTTTGATTACATTATCTCGATAACACAAGTTAAACTAGAGGTATGGGCGACCAAGTCATATTTTCATTATTGCAAGAGAATAAAGTGAAATAAAAATAAATGGTACGGAGAAAAATTCAAAACAATCGCCCGTTATATACTATAATAAATATATTAACATTGGATAAAACTGTATAGCTATCACAAATGTAAAAAATGTTGACCCTAGAGATAGCTTCGTCCCACTCGATAAGGGTTATTTCCAATGGTAATTTCAATGCATCTTAGTCCTTATTGAAATACAAATACATGCATTAAACGGTTAATTTAAGAAATATTTCCATTTTGGAACGATCAAAATTTTTTATGATTTTAATCTTTGATATGCGAAGTGACAGGTTCGTCAAATAGCTTCAATGTCTTATTCAATGATAACTGGAATGTATTTTAGTTCTTATGACAAAAAGCCTTTGCTGTCGTTGACGGTTCAATCTTTTTATTTGCGACGGAATCCCTTCACGTTTTTATCGCTGAAAAGACGTCGCGTTTATTATGTCTTGGATCGACGATTACTTTTTATCGATCTCACTTGTGACGTCATCGTTGATGTGCTTTTATTAACACGTTAATGCCCAAATAATTATTATTACAGTAGGGGCTGAAATATACTTTAATTTGCATTGAAGAAATCTTTGTGTACGAGACTTCTACTTTTATGCGCCAATAAATAGTTGATGCAATTTATTTATTACCCAAAGACCAACATATATTTAAATTAGCATTGGAAATGGCCTTTCTATGCCACACATACGTTACTAAATGTCATTAAGGTTTTAGAGTTTGGTGTTTTGTTGAAAGGAGTGAATCTTTTTTATTGTTACCACCATGGCATACAGTGACCCAACATAGCGAAAGAGAAAGGGTCGCTATGGAAGTATTTAGACCTATACAAAAGTTCACTCTCGGTGACGTGTTTTCATGAAGTGATCCTACAGCCTATGTTATGCAGAACTGCATCGTTCATCTGAGAGACGAACATATCAGCGCGACTATTATCCATCTTACTAGGTAAATAAATTGATGTAAAAATCAATGTAATATGTGGATCGATAGATAGCACAAGTGATGTAAGCTGTTATTTGAATGCGGGTTACATCACTTGTGCTATTTTAGATCCATGTAAGGGTTGAATTTTCGATAATGACGTAGACCCTTCCATTAGTTAAATACAATTGGCAAAAGTACAAACACTTCACAAGCTATTAAGAACTAAACGTTATATTTAATATACCGTAGCTTAGACAAAAAATGGAAAATGTTTCTAAATATAAACTAAGCAAACAGAATAATCCAGCATTACTCAAATGAACAAAAAAAATTGACTCAACCGAAAACTAATCTTCACTAAACCATAAACCAACCATATCCCAACCCTAAGCTAACATAAACCAATTTGTGTCCACGTGCATCGCAATAAGTCTCCTTTGAAATGGTCTTTCACCAACGGCATTGGTCACAACATAAACGAAGCAGCGCACCCTGCAAGAAATCAAGCAACGCAGAGTGAAAGATAAGCGACGTTATGTCCCTTCGAAGGCCGTAACAGACCTCGAATTGCGCCTATCTAAATAAGATCTGCCGCGTTAAGTATGCATAAAAAACAAACCACTTAGGCTCACTATTTAGGGTCGGTAGGGACGGATTTGGAACATATAATGAGGGTTGTTTATATCAGTAACTTTAATGTCAATTTAGGTCCTTCATTGTCTACAGGGACTCGATGAAAACAAGCACTAAGGACGGTTTTAATACTAAATTTAACGCATCTTTGTCCTTGTTGCAATATCAATCTAGAATGTCGAGTGTGAAAGCATTTGTTATTGTTTGTAATACAATATTGTTGGTAGATTCACCACCATCACCGCCGCCACCACCCACACACTCACTTATGCTATGACATCGACTTCGTGTGACACTCGAATGTAAACATTTAAATAATTTCTTTATGACGCTGCATTCGCCAGATCAAGTTTGAACATGTTGAGACTTGATTAGGTGCACCTTCAGGAATTTTAATTGCTTCCTACAAACAATGTCGTATTGAATCGTATGATAATCGTACTCTTCGTATACAATTTAATACGTCGAGTTTATATGGTTCAAGCTTAATGAAGCTGGACTTCAATTTATCTTATGGCTAGTGTTGTAGTGACAATTTTATTGAAGTCAGATCCGCTTCATTATTGTTCTAGGAATATGCTTTGGCATTTAATTAAAAATTTTGTGATGGTCTTGTTAAATCGATTGACTTTTATATAAATGTATTTGTTCAAAATAGACTAAATCTTAAAATATAAAAATGTTAGCTATGCTGTTTATTTCATTGTGTTTTATATTTTATGTTTTTGTTATGTTTTATATTTTATATTTTTTGTTTTAAATTTAATGTTACTCAAAATAATTGACCTTAGACTTTCAATATTTTTCTTTTTATTAGAAATCCAAATTAATAGAAGTACAGAAAATCTATTTATTTATTTGACATTTGTAAATCAATTAAATGAATCCAACTAAAGCCTATTGTCGAAATGTGGTAATCCTCAGGCACTCGACCATGTGAAACAATGCACCGAGGAACTCCAAATTGCTCTTTGATATTTAAATAAATAACACTTTATAAACTAATATTACTCGAATGACGTTTATTACCGCTTAACGTCTTCTTCCCTAACTCCTTCTCTCCCCTCTTCCCCCCTCTTATCCCCCTTCCCCTCGCAAAGATAATTAGAAACTTTCTTCACGGGCCATTCAGGGGATTTTTTCCGGCGAGGCAAATGAGTGGATGTCATTTGGGAGGACCATTTGCCTGTGATTAAGGGCTTGCCGTGGCGTGTCGGATGTCCCAAAGCACTTGCAATGATTGCTTCGTTCGCCTATGCAGGCCATTGGCACTCTTTTAACATTGACATTATTTATTCATTGGCACTGCTGCTTTCGAAGCAATTTTTCCCAGAGGTTTTCGACACTGGTTTCATGTTTTTCAAATACTTTCATAGGTGTTTATTAACAATTTAAAGATTGAATGTAAAAATATTGTAGTGAAGAACTTGATTTTATTTAAAAATATAGATTGGTTAGCAACTTATCAGTCTGCATATTTATTTTTTATTTTCCAATAGTTTTATATGAATGTTGCATAACTGTCATTAGCTACATTGTTGGTTGTATATCCACAAATTTGCCATGTTTATAGTCAGGTTGAAAAGCGATTGATTTTTATTTCTTGCAATTCGTGTCACGTTTGATGAGACGGTCACAAGATGTGATATCTTGATAGCTCTTGCAAGATATATGCACTACTGCAATTTAGACTTGTCATATGACCTCAGTCATGAATTAATTGTACTGTGATTTTAACGTCAGTTCTTTGGAAACGCCCTTTCCGTCCGTCAACGTTGTGTATGTTTGTTACGTTGGTGGTTTACACATATGAATATCAGTGAGTGAATGTGCTTTCCACCCGTGGACTGGTCCATTGGGCCTAATGCACCATTCAACATGAAGTTGTATTGAAAAAAAAACGGTTGAAGACTAACTTACCTTTGAGTTAACATTGCAAACCTCTTTCCTTGCATGTTGCACGTGATGCTCACTTCCCAGAGGCATTCATGTGTTAACCCGGTCTATCAACCACTTCCCTAAAGCAGTGCAATACAACGTTGAATAATTTATTGGCGAGGCTTACACTGTTGCAGTTGTTCGTCACCCTCGTGCTGGACAAAATTTGATGGGAAATTTGCTTCAATATTTATGAAGGCTTTGCATAATCACGGATTGGGATGCGGCGTTGCATGCATTGGGAATGCTCTGCAATGTGTTTCGCCCTTCTTGGTTGGGATGGTTTTATTTTGTTATTCTTTAATTGTTATTAGTTTTAATGATGGCATTTTTCATTCTTTTTATTATTAATTGTTAAGTTTACTGTTTTTGTTCCTTGTTTATGTTTGCATTGTTGATTTTTTATTTGTGCCACATGTATTTTTTTATATTCTTCATTTTGTATTTTGGTTAACCAAAAAAAAATATTGTTTTTTTTTATTGATTTTAATATTTTAAAGAAATACAAATACTGTTTGATGTAACTCCTTCCATTGAATTATGTGTACATACAAAGTTTATAGTCAAAATGACGCGAGGAAAAACTAAAAGTCGACAGGATGATCAGAAATGTTTCGCTAATGGTCACGTTTGTTTTGCGATTATTTCTCACCGCACTTTGTAAATGTACAAAAATGATGTCATTTCAGGGAACATGAATTTCAGTGTTGAACATTCAATGTAGTCGGAATTATTTGCGGTGTTGTGGTGTTTTCATGTTTGAATAATTTAAAGTGTAGCGACAAATTTAAGCAAAACATAAATAAATATTTATAGTTTAATGGAAATAAATAAACACAATAATAATAATAAACAAATATAAATAAATAGTTTTATCAAAAACAAATGCATATATTGATAATTCAATAAAAGACAATAGCTGAAGTTATGCTACAATTTATATCCCTGTTACGGAAGCTGATTAATATTGAGTCGGTTAGTGCTTGGATTGATGACCGGCATGGAACACAAAACACTCTTTGGGAACCTAGTAAGAAAAATTCTAACAATAGATCAATGAAATTACGTAAATACGAGTCGTTTTACATATTTCCTTTTTGACATAAATTCTTTTTTCTTGCTATAAATCTAAAACTTTATTTTCCCTACCGTTCACCTGATCAAAATACACAACGCTCGTTTAATCCCTTCTAAAAGACACGATACTATTTCATTAGTTAATCCCAACACGATATATCCGATAATTATCGGACATTTATTGTATTAGGATCCCATATATATTGGATTTGTTGCAGTAAAGCCCTTAAGCTCATTAGCTTAAATGTGCTTAGGTCTTCAAAGCCTGAAAGGGCGAATTCGTGCAAGACTGCAAGGGTTAATTCAATGGTAACTTCGACGGAATCTGGTCATTATGGGAATAATTAGGCGGGTAATGAAGGGGTTAAGCTAGTTTTACGTTTTTTAATAAACTTCGTTAGAACTGACTTCGTACACAGATTAGTTTAGCATCGCAGTATAGTGGTCTCACTCTGAATTATTATGTTGTTGCCTCACTCTGAATTATAATGTTGTTGCCTCACTCTTAATTATAATGTTGTTGCCTCACTCTGAATTATAATGTTGTTGCCTCACTCTGAATTATAATGTTGTTGCCTCACTCTGAATTATAATGTTGGCTCTCTTGTTTGTAAGTTTATAGCTTTTTGTCAAATACTTAAGTTGTAAATGTTGACGTTTCTTCGACTACGTTGATGTCTCTGGTTTGATCTTCGATTTTCTTTTTTTGATTCTTCTCCATTGTCATAAAGTTCTGTTGTGTTTTCTTGTAGTTTTTTATTTATCACAATCATAATTATTGTTATTGTTGTTTAATAGTGTTGTTGTTGTTTAATATTATTATTGTCCTTTAATATTATTATTGTTTAATATTGTTGGTGTTGTTTAACATTGTTATTATTGTTTAATATTATTATTGTTGTTTAATATTATTATTGTTATTTAATAGTGTTGTTGTTGTTTAATATTATTATTGTTCTTTAATATTGTTATTGTTCTTTAATATTGTTATTGTTTAATATTGTTGTTGTTGTTTAATATTGTTGTTGTTGTTAAATATTTTTATTGTTGTTTAATATTTTTATTGTTGTTTAATATTGTTATTGTTGTTTAATATTGTTATTGTTGTTTAATATTGTTGTTGTTGTTGTTTAATATTGTTGTTGTTTTATTATTGTTGTTGTTGTTTAATATTATTGTTGTTGTTTAATATTATTATTGTTTTTTTTTAATGTTGTTGTTGTTTAGTATTGTTTTTGTTGTTTAATATTGTTATTGTTGTTTAATATTGTTATTTCTGTTTATTATTATTATTGTTGTTTTTGTTTAATATTGTTGTTGTTTAATATTGTTTTTGATGTTTAATGTTGTTGTTTAATATTGTTTTTGATGTTTAATGTTGTTGTTATTCTTTAATATTGTTAGTGTTATTTAATATTGTTATTGTTGTTCAATATTGTTATTGTTGTTTAATATTATTATTGTTGTTGTTTTTTAATATTATTGTTGTTGTTTTTTAATATTGTTATTGTTGTTCAGTGTTATTACAATTTTTATTTACGATGTAGGTAGTTTTTCTTTGAATTATTTTTGGATGAAACCCGACACTTTTTATGTCGGTTGAAAAAGGTTATTTTAAATCTTTTTTAACTGTATAAACATTTTTTCAAAATCTATTGTGTCCCACAAACAAAAAACGTTTTGGAAAGAGTTAAAGTGGAACAAAAACTTGATAATGAAAAGTGTATTCTTGTATAGCGTCAACAATGCGAATACACACTTAAAAGCGCTCCACAAATATTAAGAAATGAACAATAGGCGAGAAACTTCTATTTGAACCAGTAATCATCACAATCAACATCATTATTATCACAATCAACATCATCATCATCACACGCATAATCATCATCATCACATGCATCATCATCATCACCACAATCACTATCGTCATTATCACCATATGGATATTCTTCATAATCTTGTAGTTCTCACCCCGACTCTAGAGCCTGGCAGACCCATGGCACTGATCGCCAGGCCAGGTGTCCACCGAGTGGGGCATCAGTGGGGCACAGCTGTGTCTCGTCAGGCGGTGGCCACGACGTGTCTCTCGGCCAACAGCTGTGGGAGACATGCCTCGGTTCTCACCTCATCCTGGGGAGAAGATGTCTCTTCTTTTCTATCTCTCTTGGGTCACGTGGTTCACACCATCATTTGGACATCTTTTTCTTGCGTTAGTAAGAACTGTTACTCTCGCTGATCAATTGTAGTCAACCAATCACATGAATTATGATCAATAATCACATCAATTATGATAAATAATCACATCAATTTTAATCAATAATCACATCAATTATAATCAATAATCACATCAATTATAATCAATAATCACACCAATTATAATCAATAATCACACCAATTATAATCAATAATCACATCAATTATAATCAATAATCACATCAATTATAATCAATAATCACATCAATTATAATCAATAATCACATAAATGATCATCCATAATCACATCAATTATCATCCATAATCACATCAATTATGATCAATAATCACATTAATTTTAATACATAATCACATCAATTATAATCAATAATCACATCAATTATGATCAACCAATCACATCAATTATGATCAATAATCACATCAATTATGATCAATAATCACATCAATTTTAATCAATAATCACATCAGTTATAATCAATAATCACATCAATTTTAATCAATAATCACATCAGTTAGATTATAATTGGTGTGATTATTGATTATATCATCACAGCAATTAAGTCCCAAAGGCTGTGTCATTTTTCAGATCAATTGAGTCTCGTCAGTTAAATAACCTCAAACTGATCTCATCCGTCTTGCTCGATTCCACGAGATTGTAGATTTCAAAAAATTATGTTTTTTTTCGAAAATGTGTTTTTTTTTTGTGTAATTTCTCACCATTTTGCCATTTCAATGTAGTTCCTATGTATCATTCAATGTATTTAATAATGAATTTCAAGTTTTTATTTGTTTGACTCTATAACGGCAAATGTGAATAATTCTTTACAATCAGTAATGACGTTTTTAATACAAACTAATGTATTTTTATCCTTATGACTTTAACTGTTCAGACGTTATAGGGTTAAAATAATTCTGTTTTATGTAATTCGAAATGAGAACATTTTCAATGCAACGCTTGTTTTAAAATATAAGTAAAGTTATCTTAACCCTTTATGCCTAAAGAAGAATTACTTGTAATGTGATAACGATAGTCTTCAATGTAATTTGTAAAGCCTTTCGGTATCTCGTTAATACTTATTTGCGCGTTAATTGTTAATCGTAAATATATGTAGAAATGATTATTTCAACAAAATATTCCCTGTAGCAGACTATCACACAACCCCTTCTGTAATTATCTTTTATTTTGTTATAATGTAATTTGTTTAGTTTTTAATGTTTCAAATCTTGGATCGCAAATTATAACTGCATCATCCAAGTGTTATTTATTATCACATACTGAAACTACGAAATTTGTTCACATCCATGACTCGTCAAAAATGTAAATTAAATCAAAAGAAAGAGCCAAAGAAAAAATATACATTCGGTACAAAGAAAGAAAGGAAGAACATTATAAATAGATGAAAAAGGAGGACATACAAAAGGACTTAATTACAATAGTAATTAAATGGTCAACGGTTTTATCAAAGCTTCAACTCGCAAAGTTCAAAAGTAGTGAAAGAAAAAAATTGTCTTGAAACAAGCAATAAAATTATGAAAAAAAATACATCCGCCATTTTTATTTATAATTGAATGTTTAATTAAATTTAAACTTTAATTAATTTTTAGTATTAATTAATTTATAGTTTGATTGAAATCTCAATTTTCACCAACGATCCTTCTTGTTGTGACATTTAATCTAAATCAAAATAAAAAGGTTTTTCTTTTCGACGTTTTCTTTAATTGATCCAATTTTGATTTGAACTAAATGAAATTCGTTTGAGAAAATAAATAAAGAAGAAGAAGGTGATGAATCAAAAGCCGGTGACACGTTTAGAAGAAATATATATCCCGTGTCTTATAAATACGATCTGTTGTCACATTCTATTTACTTCATATGTTTCCTCCACAAAACAACAATAATATGTTGCCTCCACAAAACAACAACAATAATATGTTGCCTCCACAAAACAACAACAACAACAACAACAACAACAACAACAACAACAATCATTGTTTTTGTTTTGGACACGTCTTTCATTTTTGAACATTTGTGGGAAGTTCTTTCATTTCTTGGCATTCTTCAATTTAATGGATTGTTTGCAACATTTTTATTTCCTATTTTGTTTTTCAGCGTGTTTGCATTTTTCTCACCGGGATATTTTTATCTTTATTTCCTTTTTCATATTTTTTACATTTCCCCCCACTTTAGTGTTTCTCCTTTTTTCTGTTGCTTTTATGAAGTTTCTTATTTTGTTTATTATTTTGATTTTGGAGAGAAAAATAAATCAATAATTTGTCTTGTGTTTTCTTTTAATTGGACAATGTACCTACTCAGTTTTGGTGTCCAACATTCTACTGTACAAGACAAAGCAATGCAGTCCAAGGAAGGCCAGATGAAAGAAAGAAAGCAACAGTACGCAGCACAACAAATCGCAATGTGCAAATGTCGAAATTGGGGAACCATAAAAAGTTTAGGAATAAATGAGTTTTCCTCAAATGTTGTTATTGAGGATTGAGGATCGAGGTGGAAGGGCGTGGCTTGACTTTTTATCTTTGGCCGACCATTTGTGCCATTTGTGCCTAGGCCTAAAAGTGGCACTGGTGGCACTCGTTCCAATTTCCATTTGCATAAAGAGAAACGAAGATCAAATTTTCTTGATAGGCGTTCGCTTCAATGGCAAGGGTGAACTCCGCTCTGCTTTTTCAATCTTTTGTTTGTTTTTAAAACTTTTACTTATGCATTTTTATTACTATAAAGACTAAAATATATTGGAATTAGCATTTAAAACTTCTCGTATTGTATTATCACTAACTAGTTAAATGGTTTATGTAAGAAGTATTATAATTGGTATAGCGTATATGTTGCACTAGTTGAAGTTTTTCTTTAAATGTATTTTTTATACCAACAAAAAAATTTCCCCCAATAAATTGAAACATTTCGAAGTTTAATTTTCAATTTCATGCAGATGCTAGAAGATGGGAAGCAATTGAATGTTTTATTTCTTCATCTTGAGTTAGAAATATAAGATTGTTTGTGTGTATGTATGTATATATGTATACACATACATTTAAACATATATAAATGGTGACTAAATAAATTGAATATTTAATCTAGAAACTTTGTATATAATAAATAAAGTTGCACAACTAATTAGGCTTCTCTTCTTAAAATAAATTCACAATCTTCGTCTGATTAAACAAAGATACATTTTTATGCAGTTTGTAGAGCGAACTCTGAAAGACAAGCTATGCAAGTTTATTACAGTTCATACTCGCCCAATTCTATTTTTTTGTGGTTATATGTTTTTTTTAGTGTTTCTATGTGGTTATTCATTGTTGTTGTAGTACATGTTACTGGAGAAGGTAAAGTTTAATTCTGTGTAAATATTTTGCAGAAAATATTCGAATTTATAAAATTTTGTTTAAAATTTAATGTCTGAATTTTTAACCCTGTCAAATTTGTCAACAATTTTGACAATGTTATTAAAACGATATTAAAAATCAATCATTTTTTCAAACATGAAATCTTTACTTAAAACTTAATAAATATAATAAATATAAATTTATAGTAAATGTATATTTTATGAATATTAAATATATACGAGTACTAAGCGAAAATTAATATTAAATGTAGGTCTGCATGAATATTAAACAGATTTTCTTACTACCACACAGTTTTTTGTTAGAATGATATTTTTTTCTAACATTTTCATTCATTAGTTATTAAATAAACTAAAATACATTAAATTGCGTATAATGTTTATATATGTTTGATCAACTACTCTGGTTAGTCATAATTACATTTCACTGTCGACTGAACAATGTATTAAATAATTTACAAATGTGCTGTTAACAAAGAAGACATTATTTTGGTATACTTTACTTGTGAAATAAATTAAAAAATAAAACTAAATATTGAGAGTTTATGAACACACCAATAATACTATCAGAACAATTATATACAATTTAAATGTATCATTCAAATACTTAATCAAAACTGCACCACTCCCTATATAATCTTTAGTTTTTTAATATTTTTCATATCATTTGCATTATAATGTTGGAACTGAAACAAGAATGTTTATAAAAGTGCCAGCTATTAAAATGTAAACTTAGAATATTTACTTTTCCTATTAACCATATTTTAAAATACACCAAATTAGTTAATTGCAGTCACGTGACCACAATTAATTAACCAAATTAGTATGGCTTAATTATACTTAATTTAATGTGCCTTAAAGGCTGCACAAATGTAGTCAATCAGGCAGCCAAATAAAATAATACAAAGCTTAAAATTTCATTAACTTCAAATGATGTAATCATAAAAGAGGCAAGAGGTAAAAAGGGTCTATTTCCAACCCCCAACCCTCCTTTCCCTCTCTTCCCCCCTTTCATCCTTTAATAAATCCGTGCGGTTAAAAGTCACAAAAAATGTCCTTTTTCACTTGATTTTTTTTACTCACTGGTCCATATCCTGAATTTACGTTCGTCTCTTTTTTCTGCTGAAAAATGTCTCCATTCTTACCTGGCTCTTGTTTCTGTATTTTTTTATTCTTATTTTTTCTTTATTGCTCTTTCTCAAATGTTTTCTTCGTTTCCTTCTATTTAACACATTGGGACGTTCAATAAGTTTTGTTTCTAATACTAACTGCAATGTATTTTAGACCTTACGACAACATTATCCGGACGTTGAAGTGGTAACCCATTAATGGGTAGATGGTAGATTTGGAGACATCTAATATGGGTGGTTTCAATACTAACTTCAATGCATTTTAGTCCGTAAGAAAACTATTTCTTGTGCATTAGTGGGTTTAGTGTTGCTTCGGTGCCACGTTTATTGTTTTATTATTCCCTTCGAACCATAAAACAGGAATTCTATTTGCCTGGATTATTTTCGCTGTTTTTGTGTCTCTCCAACCGTGGATGATGCAGCGAATCGAATCTGAGATTTCCTTGCGTCGTGTTTTTCCATTTAGTGATGGACTGCGTGTGCCTTACAAGGCATGTTTGTTTGCGAGTATTTTGTACTTTGGTTACAATGGGTCTGGTCAAGGGTGGCAAGTACATTCACCGAATTTAAACGTAACATCTAACATGCGAAATTATTTCCACACAGCCAACCATTAACTAGACCGAGGCTTGACTAATTTCGCTATGTCGATGTTTATTTTTCTTTGGATTATCACGTTGTAATGTCAGGTGAAGCCTCTTCAATCATTTAAGAGATGACTAACCATTGCCATGAGAACTAATGTACATTTAACCTTGCATTATAAATTGATTGACCATAGCACCAGTGAGGTAACCCACATTCAAATAGCATAGAGGTTATCTCACTTGTGCTATTGTCGATCCAAATAAGTCTTATTCCGTGAGACGGATTCGTCCCTGTATGCAATGCGAGTTAATCACCATCGATGCTAAGATGTCACAGGTCAGCATCGCCGGTCTCGCATTCACCGTTGCTAAATGCAACGATGGAAGACTTTGCCTCATTGCAATGTATTTGTGTGCTCGTTTTGCCCATCGAATGTCCTATTCATAACAGCTGGTGATCGCTCCAGCGGGTTTGCCACGTCTCGTTTACTGTGCGATAAAATACATTTCAAGATTTTAAATTCATTTGCACTTCCACAAACTCTTTTGAGATGTTCGTGTCTCGGTGTACAAGTCGCTTTCTTGGCCGAATTGCAACACAGGTTTTCTTAAAGTCAACAAACTTTTCATAAGTTCATTTGGGTACAAATTAAGCCACGAAATTATTTATTTTTTGTGGGCAGAACTAACATTTTCTTTAGAGTAGTACATATATCCGTACATGTTTGAAAGTTTTTGATTAGACAATAATGTTGATAAACATGAAAATAAGTCTCAACTGTTTATTTCATAAGGGAAATCATACCTTAATAACATAACTATGAATCGACAATAGCACAAGTGAGGTAACCTCCGTTATTTAAATGTGGGTTATCTCATTTGTGCTATTGTCGATCCATTTCAGTTCTAACTTTAATATATTTTATTTCTTATGACGAACAATTAGTCAGATATTAAAGGGTTAATGTGTGTGAAATTTGTAATTTAAAATTTGATATGCAAGCATTTGCAACATTTAGGCCTACCGATTTCCGTCTTAATTGTCAGGTGGAAATGACGTGTGGCTTATTAGGCCTTCCATTGCATGTCCTTGGAACTCACTGAAGGTAAACATTTTCTGGTTTTGAATAATCTTATCAGCCTAATGTGCTACAAAAGCAATTTGCTTTTAACCCTTTAGTTTTGAAGGTAACTTTACAACCCATACAATAGGATAGATTTCAATGCTTATTTTGACGTCCTTATGTCTGTCAAATTCAGTCGTTAACAGTCCATATTTTTAATGAATTATTATTAATGTTTTCACTCTTGTTACAATTAACCTTTCAGACTTCGTTCCAGAAGCTTTTAATCAGTACAATTGCATAAGCATCAGTTGTTTATGTAGGTTGTGGAGCGAAATCTAGACGCCAGATAGGAACAGTTGAGAAACAACCTCAAGTTTATGCCCGCAAAATTGTAAAAATGTCCTGTCTGTTAATGATAGAAGTGAACTCTGCGATGTGACACGAGACCGAAAAGAATAATTACAGGTTGATGTTGATATTTAAAAATTGTGATTGTAATTTTTCTGCTGAAATACTTGTGCGTGTTGACAGGAATATTAGTTCGGTTTAGTCTTTAATTTTTTTGCATGGAATTCTGCCATCAATGAAAAAGATTAAAAATTAAAATGGAATCGTGTCGACATATTTTTATTGGTAGATTGGAATCTTCAAATGTTGTCATGCTGCTTCAATTTTACCAAGTTTGTTGTACACATTTATTGTTCGCCGATAATTGTACAATGCCAATCAATTCATTCGTAGTTGTTCAACCTTGTATGTAGAATTGATTGGATAAGGATTAATTACATTTAAATTAACATTGCAAGCAAGTCTTATTGAATGGCTAGAAGTACGTTCAATTGACGACAAATATATTTATTTTTCACATAATACAAAAATGTAATCAGTTGTAATTACTTTACATTGTTTATGCAATGGCTTTCTTGCTACAATTTCATTGGGCGATTATAAGTTTCACAATCAAACTAAAACCCATGAACCATAATTTAGCCTTCATAAGCAAAGGTAAGCAGAATTGAGCCTGATTAATACTGGCATAGGGACCACGCCAGTGCATGCCAAATGCCCTTAAAAATCTCGTGCTGTAAATGAGCACTGCACCCATCGCCTAGATTAAAGAGCTAACCAAGAATCGCAACAATGCAAAGTTAATTAGAGGCGTTGGAATGAATTCGTCTTGAGTAGACGTAAAAGAAACAAACGGTGGAGGAGGAAAATAAATTGTTTACGTTGAGAACATAAGTTAACTTTTACAATGTTTATTTACCACTTGACTCACTTAGACCTGTCGTGCTGCTTAATCGATGTTTATGTAATCGTCTTTGTAATAATAATTAGAATGGCTGTGCTGATTACAATGTTAATGTTGGTAATAACAATGATTATAATTGTATGCATGACACTTATGTTAATAATAATAATAATAATTTTAAAATTAATAATTATGGTGTTTATTTTAATAATAATAATACAATTAATAGTTAAGACATGTATGTTAATAATAATAAGTACGAGTAAATGCTACTCATTAAAAGCTGTGTTTGTATGTTAAAAAGTGATACCAGTGTAGAATGTTATGTTAATTATTTTCATTTAAATAAACCTTTCTTTAAAATTAATGTTTTTCCATTATCATCCACAAATCATCCACCGTCCCAACAACAATCAGAGATTGCGTATAGAAGCTGGTTTTTGAAACACAGCTTAATAATAACAATAACAATAATGATAATTGTATGAATGACATCTAAAAAAGTATGTTATTTCATTAAAAATAAACAAAGTACGTTTCGGAGGGCAACCCACCTTCATCAGCTGTTTTAATGAAATCAAAAAAATTTTAGATTGTGGAAATTATCCTTTACATCTTCAAGAAGCTAGTAATTTAGTTTGTAAAATTTATTAATAGTTAAGATATTTATGTTAATAATAATACGAATACAATTAATAGTTAGGATATTTATGTTTATAATAATAATACTAATAAAATCAATAGTTATGATATTTATGTTAATAATAATAATACTAATAAAATCAATAGTTATGATATTTATGTTAATAATAATAATACTAATAAAATCAATAGTTAT
>JARUHE010315591.1:0-11760 GCA_031471125.1 Archaeomysis grebnitzkii | reverse complement strand
TATATAGTATACTGTATAACCACAACATTTTTTATTTGAATGTTTCAAGTACGTGTTTCCATTCATCATATTTATCTCATGTATTTTCAAGGTTATGGTAGGTTGGGATGAGACAATAAAACATAAACAATAAGCTACAGGAAATACTTTTAAAGAATTCTCAAAAATTGAAGGATGTAGATAATTGGAGTTTCTAAAATAAACAAAACGATCACTGAATTAAAACATCGGAAACAAGCCATTTCTCACCCAGGGCCGCTCGAGCAATATTTGCAATATTTGAATGCAGTTTTTTCATGGGGCTAGAATCTGAAAATGGCGGTGTAGTTTTTATGTCAATTTCTTTCCTTACACAAAAACAAATATTATTCATTAAGGAACAAACTTATTTGGACAACTGATATAATCAATTTTCTTTTATGTACAAATGAAGGCGAAGATAATGGGTGGCAGGACTAGAAGATAAGAAGTGATGGAGAGAAACATAAAAATAAACGGAGTAAACATAAGAAAAGCTGCGAGACAATATTTACAATTTGAAGGAAGAAATTTAGATTTGTAGAATGCTGTACTGCTTTATAAAACTGATTAAAAAATTAGATGATTATTTCTAGCAATATGGTAACTGTTAAGTTTATGTATTAATCAAATTCCATAATAATATAAATAATAAATTTTAATTTAACACCGGTATACAAATAAGTATACAAACATGTATAGGTAAGTATACAAATAAGTATACTGTAATAATAGTTGTTGAAATATATTTTTTCATTCACTCTAGAAAAATTAAATCTGGATTTCATAACCTTACAACACTTTACAGAACAAACGATAAGCCCTGTCCTATAATAATCAAGTCTAATGGAGTTGAAAACATTAAAGGTGAGTTGCGGAATTACGTCCGCTAGGTGAAATGCGTCCACGTATAAAAAAAATTGTAATAGGTTCCTTCAAAATTTGCTAGAGTTTGTAAACAGGATATCGTTAGACATACAATACTGGTAATAATAATACACATGCATTTAAATCATAGGTGGACGCATTTCGCGGATGGACGCGTTTCCGCCACTTACTCTAACTAACTTTTGTGTCTAAGATAGTCAAAATTGACTAACCTTTGTTAAAAGTGCACACCTTTTGTTGATTTAATCAACTTTCTTGTGATTGAATAAAAATTGTGTCACATTGGCACAAAGGTTAACAAAGGTTATTCAATTTGACGATGTTAATTTTTACTATCTTAGACATAAAAGTTAGTTAAGTATTTTCAGTGTAGTGTTATATTTTAAAAAAATCAATTGATATGATTCCATTAGTTGTTCACATATATAACAAGTTTTCCAAACTTTTGTTATTTTATTGAAAACAAAAATGAAACCAAGAACTTACAATGTTAGAAAACAAAGATATATTTTGAACTACAAATTTATTCTAACTTTAGATCAACCAATTAACTGATTAGAATTTTAATGTTGAGCTTCTTACTTAACACTTTGAAAAAGGCTTCACGGTACTGCCCTCTAATTTATAAGCAACTATTCCCATTATTTTGTACTATCATTTTTTTAGAAGCGATAGTTTATTTTAGACTAATTAAAATTTAATATGAACCATTATATGTTTTAATATTTATGTTTGTTTGCTAAAAAATATGAAAAGTTTTCCTTAGATTTATTTTTTCTAAAAATAAAAAAAAATGTGTTTGGAAATAAAAAATTATATTTTTCTTTGTTTAATTATGATTATTTATAATTTTTTAACGTCAAATAATGTGGAAGAGTCATCAAAATGTATTTTCATTTTTATCGAACGTTAATAATTTATTAAATATTATTAATTGAAAATCTCACTGATCAATACATCTTCTCCTGGTTTAAGGTTGATCACTATTTTATATTATTATGATATTATTATGGTTTCTTATATTATCATAATACTGTTACACAATTATAACGTTATTATAACAACATAACATTATTATAACAACATAACATTATTATAACAACATAACATTATTATAACAACATAACATTATTATAACATCATAACATTATTATATCATTATAACATTATCTTATTAATATAATATGATATTGTTATCATATTTATAAAATATTTTTATTATATCACAATATTGTGTCATTAAAGTAACATCAAACATTTATCTTATAGTACTATTATCATGTTATAATACGTTTATTCTATTATAATAATAGTATAATAATATTATTTCATACCACTTGGTAGCTTCGTAAATTATAATTTTGTTTCCTAAATGAACGATAAATGTAAAACAAACAAAACAAATCTATTAAGGAAGATTATTGAATAAACATATATTAGGTGTCCGAATGCTACTTCAATTTATGAATTGAAAGATGTTTACTAAAATGGAAAAACTTAAAATTAAATAAACTGCAACTTAACAATAAGTTTCAAACTTAGTGAGGACAAATAAGGAAAACTTTCGTAATTGTTCCTTTTAAAAATTTTTTTTTAATTAATTAAATATTAAACCAGTGAACCTATTTTCATTAGAAAGAACATAGATGAGAAAATACTGTTTGTGACATTTGTATGTTTTTTTCAACATTTGTTTCATGTCTCAAGTGAAAAAAAGAAACTCAAAAGAAAACAATGTTTGTTTCTTATTTATTTGAAAAAAAGCTTCAACCTCATGTATGTATAGCTTTGTATGTATGCATTAGCCTACTCTATAACTTTAATAAAAACTAAGAAAATTCAAATGATTTTAAAAATTATTGAGCAAACAAAAAAGTTTTTTTAAACAACTCTAATACGATAAAAAATCTTAATATTCTCTCTTTTTGTAATTATTACAAAATGCTGGATACTCTTATTAATTAACTGTATGACGTGGTTAAGTGGGAGGAGCTTAATTAATAGTTCATAATTATAGCTTAAAAATAGGAATTAATATTATAAACAATGGACGATGGTTACAATATCAAACAAATGTAAACATTTATTAATAAGCAGAACTGAAACAATTTGTAGATATTATTCACGTTATGTAAACGACTAATAATTGATTGCTTTGTTAAATCTAAAAAATCATTTAAAATCATCTTTGAAAAACATAAATGAAAACAATTATTAAACCTCACAAATGTTTCATGGCAATGATGAATGTGAAAAAGCAATTTGCAGATAATTTAAATGTAGAATGACAACAAAAATGCTCATGAAAACAATAACAACAATAGTTCATACATCAATAAGATAAACAAAAATTCCATTAATCACAATAACACTTAATGATGCCTATCAATCATCATAGATCTCATAAATTCACTTAAATAATTACACACCCCACATTGCTTATCAAAAAGATTGAAATGAAAAAGAAATATAATTAGAAAATACAAAGAAGGTTAAAAAATAGATAAGCTTAGGGCAAAAAAAGTGAAAACCGAACTTACGATTCTTTTTGTAGAGCAGGATCTCGAACTGGTCTTGCTGTTGGTTCTCCAGACATTGTTCGATCTTCGAGATGGTTTCTTTGTCCGTTAATTCACCGTACATGAAACTGCATCGACATGACTTTTGCATCACCTGAGAACGAAAATAATATTAAAAATTTCAATGGGGATAGTATTAATAATAATAATAATAATAACTATAATAATAATAAATGATAATATTAATAATTATAATAATAATAATAATAGTAATAATGATAATTATAATAGTCATAATAATAATTACAACAGTAATAATAATAATATTAATAATTATAATAAAAATAATTATAACAATAATAATAATAATAATAATAATAATAATAATAATAGTAATAATAATAGTAATAATTATAATAATAATTATAATAATAATAATTATAATAATAATACAATTAAAATAATAATAATAACAATAATGATAAAAATAATAATAATAATGACAATAATAAAACAAAAATAATATTATCATAATTATAATAATAATACAATTATAATAATAATAACAATTTTAATGGTGATAATAATAATAATAATAGTAAAAATAATAATAATAGACTCTGTTTTTAGACTTTATTAATTCCAATATACATTTACAGGAAAAAAACTTATAACAATGTTTACAAAAATAACAATGGCATGCAATTTGGAAGCCAATAAAAGAATCTCCAATTATTTATATGGCAAAAAAGGTATTAGTTTAATAAATTTAATTTATATAGTATTAGGTTATACAATATACAATATATAAATGATGAAACATTAATAACTCGTAACACAATAGTTTTTAAATTTTCTTTTTAATTTATTACTTGATTGAATTTCAATAAAATCATTACTTAAGTTGTTAATTAGTATGCAACATTGATATATGGTAGACTGCTTTTGTATATTTAACCTAGTTGGTGGTAAATTATTTTTATTGTTTCTAGTTGTGTATGAATGGGATGGCAACAATGAAGAAAAATATTTATCAAAATATGAAGTATTTTTATAAAAACAAAAATGAATGAACTTAAGAATAAAAAAGTTATATATATCGTCAAATTTGAGAAATTTTAGCGATTTGTACATATGGCTAGTTGAAGGGAGTGGTATATTACTATTGCTAAACTTAACTTTACAGATATTTCTTAAAATTCTATTTAACATTATTTTAATGCCAGACAAATTTGATTCAGTGGTAACACTTCATATTATAATATTATCGATTATTGTTGAATATACTAACGAGTTATATAAGGTACAAAGTGTTCTAGGCAAAAAAATAACCATAGAATAAAATACTCCATTTAATCGTGACAATTTTTTTAAAACTTGCTAAGTTTGCAAAGCAAATGTTAAGTTTTTATCAATTATTATCCCTAGATGTTTTATAGAAGAAACCCATTCAACTTGTTCATTATTAACATATAAATAATAACAATAATAGAAATGATAATAATAATAATAATAATAATAATAATAATAATAATAATAATAATAATAATAAAAATAATAATAACAACAATAATAATAATAATAATAAAAGCTCATTCGAGCCAAAGGCAACCGAAACCAGTTGAGAATCGATGTCCAACAAATTAACTTCACAAGAATGGAGAATAAAATTGTTTTCAAAAAATGTCACAAGACCAACAATTTTGTAGAAATTCTTTTGAGTCGTTAAACCAAACTTGTAATTTGTATTTCAATTTAAAAACTCTTTTTTTAAATAAAGTATTAAGAAATAAAATAAATGTTTTTATGATACTTAAAACAATAAACATTTAAACATTTAAAACATTTTATAATTCAAAGTATTTAGTAATAAACATTTTTATAATGTTTAAAAAAATATACATTTAAATATTTAAATATGTTTTAACTTGAATAACTTTTTTTATTTAATTTTTTTTCATTCAAATATTTGTTTTAATTTAAATCCTTTTTTTCATTTCAATATTTGTTTTAATTTGCATATTTTTTAATTTAAATTAAAATAAAAGCAATGACCTTGATATACTAAATCGTTCGAAATTTTGACTTCGTTTAACTCAAACTTAATTGTGACGTAACAATAAAAACAAAAATGGCGGAAACATTTAACAGAAAACTTGCTTTTAAGGGAACGAAGTTTTGCTACAAATACAGCCAAATTAACTCAACATTTAAACGTAAATTATAAATAACTATTCAAACTGTTTTAATTTTTGTTTTTGTTAATTAAGGAAATCATTTTGTATATATTATTATAATTATACATACTATAATTAATTACTTATATAAATTACTTATAATTAAGTGTTAAACATCAACATTTTAATGTTCACATTAATATATTGTTAACAAATTATATTAAAAATATGTTTTATAAAAACTATAAATTAATTAAATAAAAAGTACAGAAAAGAATGAAAAAACTTTGTATATAAAATTTTTTTTTTAAATAAAATAAATATTTGCGGACAATTTTTGCAAACTATTTTGACAATTTTTGCCCTAAGAATTTTGATTGAGTTGATTGAACCACTTTTTTATTTTTATTTTATGTTTCAATTAGTTTTACAAATATTTTGTTAATGTTTTTATTATTAGCAGAGTTTTTTTTATCTTTTCTCTTTTTATCAAGAGAGTAATTTTATCTTTATATCCAATGCATTAACATCATTTTATCATCATCATTATATCACCATTTTACCATTTTCATTATTTCATCATTATTATTGTTACTACAATCGGAATATCGAAACAGATCAAAATCCAAAATATATATAAATTTAATGTTGGGTTTCTAATTTAAAGTAAGAAACTTAAATACAAATGTTAAACATTTCAAATTATAACAACCAATGCTCAGTTTTAATTAATTTAAAAAAACTAATACATTAATTATGTTTTTTTGTACTTTCATAAAGATATTTTTCCGAATTTTAAATGACATCCAACCCTTCAATTCCCGACAACGTTTTGACATAATCCAAAGTTACATTGACATAGTGTTGAAAATAACTTTTCTTCCATGGGACGCATTCGTCTCTTCAGGGATTAAGTAGTCAAATGATTTAATTTATGACTTTGATAATCATTATCAGTCTAAGAACTGGTTTTCCAACAATTAAATTCGGTTAAATTTGCAACAACGCCTCAAGATGACTTTTTTTATGAGCAAAAAAGATTTTTTTTCTGGACAATTCATCATTAAACGTTTGGCATCCTTAAAAAATGCAGATGCTTTGTCCATGCAATTAATCATCCACAAAATAAATGTTAAATTAAAGTTTTTGATGATGGAACCATTTTTATGATTTTAATGAGCAAATATGAATGTTTTGAAACGGAACTTGGGTTCATTGTTCACTTCTGAAAATAAAAAAAATGAATTGAAATAAAAAAAATACATGTAAACAAACAAGTTATTATAATATGAAGAAAATAGAATGAAATATAATAAGAATAAGAACAATAAAAAGATATAAAGATAATAAGAACAACAACAAAAAGAAAGAGAATTTAAAGACAAAGAAGATATATAGAGAAAAACAACACGAAAAAAGATATAAAGATAATAAGAACAACAACAAAAACAAAGAGAATTGAAAGAAAAAGAAAATCAATACCAAAAAAAGATATAAAGAAAACTAAAAAAGACAAACAGGAAGCGCACCAAAAATGAAAGGGAACAATAGACAAACTTGTGAGAATGTCGAGAATGCAGTAAAAGTGAGAAGAATTCACGTAAACACATATTAAGGAGATATCGAGGTAGGCATAAATTACCACAACATTTAAACACAAAGATCCGAGATGGTTAATAGTCAACAATGAAAGTAATTGCAGTGCAACAACATGGTAATAATAACAATAATGGTTAGAACACAGTTTGCCCAAGAGAATTCGAAAGTTTAGATAGTTAAATATGATTAGGAAAGTGAGTAAATATTCTAAATGGTCACTAAAATTAGATAGTTGAAATACCCGAATGCTTAAGAAACCGATAAATAGATAATATCGTTAAATAATCAGTAATTTAACTACATACAGTAGCTCTATGCCAATCACTAGAATTAGATAGTTAAGATAAACAATGACTTGAAACTAGTTAAAATAATTAGACACAGTAACTAAACCTTGAATATAGTTGAATAACTACACTATATCAGATATTTAGCAAAACTTAAAAAATAAAACTGCTGCTAAAACTAAAACTTAGTTTGATAAGATATCAATTAACACAGGAAATAAAAAACGATCCACACGAAACGTTTCTTTTAACCTATATATATCATATAAAGTCATTTTTGTGTTTCATACCAATAATAAATCGTATTCTCTGTATATAGGATGTTCTTAAGACTTATTTAATTTGGAAAACGAACGCTTATGCGAGAGGATCTACTTATTATCACTGATTTTATCCAAGCCAACACATGTAGGCAAGACAAATTTGTTTTTTAAATGTACCCTATTTTTAGACAATGTTTTTACACCCTAAGAAAGTTTCACATTAAAAAAAACAAACATAATTTTTAGACAAAATCCTTTTTCATCAACTTATTTTAAACAAAAACTATTTTGTATTAAATATCTCGAAGAGACTACGCTTTAACAAAGAAACAAAAAATCTTAAAAAGTCTGTGTAAAAAGGATAAAATTTAACTTAATTACTAACAATGTTATGATGTTAATGTAATTGAAATAATAGAAAGTTAACACTCTATTACTTACATAATTATTAGATGTATATTTATTAATTTATATAATACATATAATACCTGGATGCACACACGCACATTATATATATATATATATATATATATATATATATATAATATAGAAATATATATTTAAACTTAATGTTATAAAAAATAGATGTTATTTCCATTATTTTTACTAGCACTTTATACTATAAAACCATTATTGCTTTACCATTTTAATTCTAACTTTCAATACAAAAACATATTATGTTATACTTGTATAACAGTATTATAATTATTGTTATAATTGTAATATGTGCATTAAAACTTTATAAATTGTTTGTGAAACCACTTCTACACATTTCTTTGTTGATTTGTTGTTGAGAATAAGCAGACTTGTTTATTTTGTTTGTTATGTTTGTTTTATTTGTTTTGTTTGTGTCTGTAATTAAGAGAACAAACAACTCACAGATTCACAAGCGGGGAAATGAGAAAGCGTTGCGATGGTTGGTTTCGTATCTTGACAGAGGAAGTTTACAACGTTTCCATTTCATATCATTTTCAAATCTATTTTTGTTATTTTACAATATATTCTACTTTGACGCGTTTATTTTACAATGTATATATATATATATATATATATATATATATGGTCGTCTACTAATTATGCAACTTGTTTTAAGTCTCCAGTATATTAATAAAAGCAAACAATATTTTTTAACATCTTTTTGTTTACTGATGAGCAACACGAGGTCAAAATAAACATAACAATATACAAGGTTGAAATGTGAATTAACAAGAAAGTTGAACATAATTTAATTTCATGAAATAATGTAACACTTCCTTCAGATTGATTTTGTAATCATACTATTTTATTAGGTCAATCGTTTAATCATTCAATCATTCAAGAAATCAATCACTCAAACATGCATATACACATTTATTTTTGTAGGACTTAAACATTTATTCTAAGCTTAGAAAAATTTCGCACGTATATAAGAATTACATAACATAAGATGGTATAATCCATAGCTATATATATAAATTCTAATCTAGCCATGTGCAAACGCAGCTCTACAGAGCCTAACAAATCCACAATTGAAGAGAAAGACCTGAAATAACAGAGGAAAGCCTATTTAAAGATTTGAATAGAGTTTTGGGCCAAAGTATTTAGGTCTTTTATCGTACCAACAATGGTCAACATTTATGTGTGATGTAATCAAGATTATTTGAATAATCCTAAAGATCTCAAGATTATAAAAATAATTCAAATTATTTTTTCGTTTCGTATTTCTTTGGATAAGATTTGAAGTTTTTTCTTACATTTTAGTCGTTGGTTTCATTCATTTCATCTGTGAGGTGTAAGTCTGCTCAACTGTAATGGAGGTTTATATTGTTTTTTTTTTCAAACATGAAGTCATTGTTATAGCAACCATCATTTTTAAACATTTTTAATAGTCGATTACAGGAATTTATTTTTTAGATGTCATTATCAAGAGTAAGGAGTATTCATACAGTAATTATATGACCTAAGATGGCTATGCACCACTTTACCTTAAACTTTTCTAACTACTACTAACATACGTTGTTAAGAACATACAACATCATCTGCTAACAAAATTATAATAATTGATACAAAGTAAACAAGTAATATACACATATTTTATTTTTATTTTCAGGATTGATAAAACCATTTAAAACTGTAAATGTAATATAAATTCTCAAATGACGGGAACTCATACTCCTTGGGCAATAGTACGTTAGAGTTAGAATACATTGTAAAAACACAAAACATTGAAAATTAAATCATATCTTCAACAATTAGTACCTTTAATCAATTTTGTCGAATGTCCAATGTGAAACACCGAAAATTGGCTCAAAAAAGAATTGAGGAAAGGTATGATTTAGACAAGGGTTAAGAAATCGGATTTTCACAGTTGAGTCAAGTGAGCGAAAAAACTAATGGAATCACAGCAGGACAGGACGAGAGAATTCGCGTCGATTTCACACGATTTGTTTGTTTACTTTTGCGATTTTTTAATTTAATTTGGAGGAGAATTCATTCAACCTTTCCTCTGGTCAGGCTATTGTGGTTTCAACGCTTTTGTGATTTTATGGAGTTTGTTTTAAGATTAATTTAATTATTAATAAGAGTATTTTTTGTTGTATATATATATATATATATTTTCATCGACCCATTTGTTATTAAACTTTCTGAAAGTTTCTTCAATATTAATTGTAAGTGATTTAAAATTTCAACAATCTAGCTATATTTGTAAGCAATGTACAACGCATTTCTACTTCATTACTAGTTATCATCAGATGCATAATTTGAAGAGATTTAGTTGGTCGATGTGTTATAATATAATGTTAGTTATCTATATATAATACATTACATTTTGTTTTTCATTATCATTGTTACAGTTAATGTTATAATTTTTAGTTGTTAGTATTCGTATAAACTTAATCTTCTCAAAAGTACTGCACCTTTTTTGTTCAAATTTGGATTTATTTTATTTACAACCTTTGATATTATTAATTTGCCTATTGTTCATACAGATATTGTTAAAACATACACATTTATATATTACTTGTTTAAATTTGGATTATGTTTAGCTACCAATAAAGTCTCTTTAATCATTAATTAATTTGTGTGTATTCCTGTTGCTAAATTGACGAATTTTGCATTAATTGTCAAGTTCTTTTCGTTCAATAAGGGGTTTCCTGATGTGTGTGTATGTGTGGGTGTGATACATTGTATGTTTAAAATCATCATACACTTGTTTAAAATCATCATACACTTGTTTGAAGTATAATTAAAATAAGCTTAAAATAAGGGAAATTGATGTTATATAAGATTTATGTAGGATTTAATTTTCATTCTAGGCTAGAGGCCAAATATAATTTTCCTTTCATTGTTGGTCAATGTTGGAAATATCACAATAGGCTTTGTCATTACACGGCCTATTGTTGGTTACTATATTGTTGTTTACTATTGTTGATTACTATTGTTGGTTACTACAGCAAAATTTAATACGTTAGTACATGCAAGCCCCTCTCTTATTAAACCCCCTTTTTATAACAATAAAATAACATTGAGGCATGCCTCGAACTTATTAGGTAAAACAACTGTTACATATATATCATAGTAATGCAGGTGAGGTTATCAAAATCAATTTAGCAGAAATATTTATTATTGTTTAGAGAAACAATGCTAAGTAACTTTGAGGGATGCCTTGGTTTATTACAATTTTTAAATAAGTATGAGTCATTTTTAATAAAAGCGAGACTTTTTAAAAGTTCATTTAAACATAAATAAATAAATGTATAAATTTAAATCGATTTTAGCTATATTAAGTTTTTGAAACTTTTACAAAATAAAAGAGAGCTAAGAATTATTTTATTGAGATTGAAAATTCATTAACATGTACAAATATTATTATTTATGTTACTGCCTCACCGAATAACCGCGACAACAAATTTTAAATTGTTTCATTGGTTTTTATAAAATATTGAAGCATCAAAATAATAATGACGGGGGGGGGGGGGGGGGGGGGGGGGGGGGGGGGGGGGGGGGGGGGGGGGGGGGGGGGGGGGGG
>JARUHE010315580.1:0-11761 GCA_031471125.1 Archaeomysis grebnitzkii | reverse complement strand
TATATATATATATATACACACACACACACACATGTATATACATAATTTGGTTCACGGCACACCAATCAGACGAAACAATATTGTTTAATTTTTAGTTATATTCAAATGCAAATGCAAATGTAAAAACAATATACTGGCGAAATGGACGTTTTTCCATCATGTTTAAATCACTTGCAAAAGCTATTTATAATAAATCGATACCTTAAAAAATTAAGACATGTTTGTCAGTTGTTGCATGTTGTAGTATTTTCGTAGTTGTAAACACTCAAAAAAAATCATTTGAATAGTGTCAACAACAATGACAAAAACATTAATAAATAAATAGGTACCAGCATAACTTCAGACGTAATGTATATATATATATATATTTGTAAACACTAAATTTTAGGAAATAAGAATACTAAAGCTTTAATAGCACATTATGGGACGAACACTTTGAAACATAGACGACATTACAATGTAACCCCTTGTCAAAAGCACCGGGCGTTGTTTATGAGAAAATGTTTGCACTCAGTACATAACACGAACAGAGCACACGTAACACGTGCTACCTTCACGCGGGTTGAATGAACACTGAACTGTCGAGAAGACCAGAGCATACTACGCTACAACGGGATGGTTTTTTCTATCACGCTCGCCCATTCAATAAAACAATAAAGCTCTTTGCCCTGACTCTCTCTATTAACTTACTTTTTTCGATTGTTGTATCATTATATCGAGAATTTTCTTTAAATATTTGACGAAACTAGGAACTAAAATGTCAAACATATCAGTATAATGAAGTAGATAAACATATGAATTGACAATACCACAAGTGAGGTAACCCACATTCAGATAACAGAGCTTACCTCACTTGTGTTTTTTTCGATCCATATCAGCGAAATAAAGCAACGTTGGGTCGGGTTAGCACTTGGTCTGTTGTGGGCTGATGGGAATAAAAAACAATTCGGGATGAAACAACCAGATGTATAATGCTAATTACTTCCTGAATAGAACAGACGAGTTATTCAACCCAAAAATGTTTGTTTACTCGAAAGTTAAACCTAATGTCACCAGGGCAGAGTCATTGTTCAGTGCCATGTATATATACACACTCGCACAAGCAAACGCATGTTTATATAAACACACGCACATACATACATATCCATACACAGACACGCACATACATACATATCCATACACACAGACACGCATATGCACATACATATACAAAGAAACACACACGCACATATACATAGAAACACATAAACGCACATGCAAGTACGAGCACACATACACAAATGCATATAACACACACATACACAAATGCATATAACACACACATACACAAATACATATAAAACACACATACACAAATGCATATAAAACACACATACACAAATACATATAAAACACACATACACAAATGCATATAACACACACATACACAAATACATATAAAACACACATACACAAATACATATAAAACACACATACACAAATGCATATAAAACACACATACACAAATGTATATCAAACGCACATACACAAATGCATATAAAACATACATACACAAATGTATATCAAACACACATACACAAATGTAAATAAAACACACATACACAAATGTAAATAAAACACACATACACAAATACATATAAAACACAAACAAACAGATACGCACATGCAAGTACATTCTTCGCCCCAGACCCAGCCGAATGCAACAACACACAGCTACCAACAGTAAAACAAAATCCATATTTATAACACATCAAATACAAAAAAACTGAAAACACTCACCACCACACACTGGAGGAAAACCAAGGAAACACCATAGAATATGCAAACACTATATGGTCACCAATCATATCACACATAAACATCAACAAACTCCAGAACACACCTCACAACAAACAATAAAATAATACAAGCAACTTATAGACACACATATAGTAACACACTACACAAACAACCAAACACAATATAAAACAGACAAGTGCCCAATACCAACACCAATGAACAAACACTCCCATACAACACCCACAGAACATTGGCACAGCTTAGGACAAACGAATCCCCACAAATACAGAAATACTTACACAAAGTAGCCCCAGACACACACATCACACCAAACTACCCATTGTGCCAACACCACACACACAACACTACACATCTCTTCACATGCCCACATGTGTGGTCAGACCTGACCCTAGAGGCCCTTTGGATAGACCCAGCAGGGCTACTTGCCCAATGGTAGGACCTGTTGTGGTGGGGACTGGACCCTCCGAAATGAGGGTTCCATCTTCAAGAAAGTTATTATGTCACATTTTGCATCAAACAAAAAGTAATAATGGTCTGCAGTCCAACAAAAATTTATGTTTATGAATGATTTTGTAATAGGTTTGTTGACGAGCTTCAATTCTGCATTGAGTCTGATGTCCCCCACTACTTTTTCAGCCAAAGAAATCAGTCTAAAGTGGAATAAAAACTCTCCTAAGGCACCAACCACCAGGAAGAGGATAGCTTGGCAGACTTACAAGCATGATAGATCTGTCCATGGTCACTCCTCAATTACCTTAAAGCCTTCAAGATCTCCCTCTGGACGTCCTATGAGAGTGATCTTATCTTGTCTGTCCTTATATCAGGAGCCAAAAGGTTGATTGGACGAGGGTTGGCTCACTGCTTGTGAACACTACAATGTATGACCGTTCTCATGGTATGGCCAAGGTACTGCTCTGGGCCTTTCCTTTGAGGCTGTAAATTCTGGGGGTGAGTTCCCAACCCCCTGTGGCCTCTAAACCTCTCCGAGATTCAAATATCTATGGAGCTTGTCTGTCGCCACCTTGAGTTGCTGGACTGCGTTGGGAGTATTGGTCTGGACTCCCTCTGCCCTGCTTTCCTCAAGAGATGTACGTCTCCAGCTGTCCTTCCGGAAGCAAACGGTGCCCACACAGTGGAAGAACTCATTGGTCAACCCAATATTCAAAAAAGAATTTTTCTGATCAACTAAGCCAGTGGTTCCCAACCTTTTTTACATGATGGCATAGTTTCAGGCTGTTTAACATTTGGCAGCACCCCTGCCATAAAAATCAATATTTCTTAATAATAATGTGTGTTACACATTACATATGAGCTACCAAATTTAGTTTGCAACACATTTCCAATTAGCAATACATTCACCCAAATTTTTGTATTGCCTATATGCAAAAAAAATCTTTAAATTTGTTAAGTATAGAGAAATAAATACAAATGCTGTGCCGTGCTATCGCTTAACGGTAGAGGCAATCTCGCCACACGATGTCATGCCGCGGCACGGCGGTTGTAAATCACTGCACTAAACTATAGGCCAACAAGTCTTACCTCAGTCTGTTGCAAGATGCTCGAGAGAGTCATTGTCCTGGGTTTGAATCAATACCTGGGGGAGGACAACATTCTGTCACCATCCCAATATGGGTTCCATTTGAGGAAGTCCATTTTGGCACAACTAATGATGTGTTACAGCCATAGTACATTGGCATTTGAGAACTATAATGTCAATGATCTGATCCTCTTTGAGTTTTGAGGTTATAAATCATCTGCTTCCCATCAAAAAGCTGGAGCTCCTGAGAGTTTTGAGCTAGTTGTTTGGTTGGCTGAGGAGTTTCTACCTTAGGAGGACAATGTCCATTCTCATGGATGGTGGAGAGAGTTCCTATCTCCCGGCCCATAGTTGGGTCCCCAAGGATGTGTTGTTCAACAACTACATCAACAACTTGATTGCGGATCTGCAGTGTCCGTCCATATTTTTGACACGGATTTGAAAATTTATCCGGCCCACTAAGGAAATTTTGTCATACAAAGAGGTATCCATGCTTGCCCTCCAATTTGCTACTCATGTTGTGTACATCATTGCTGTGCTATGGGGTCTTTCCTTCTCTCCAGCAAAGTGATGCGAACCCAACTCTTAGACCCTATGTCATAAGTCCTGTCACTGAGCACAAAGATCTGGTGTCCTTATTGACGTGAGCCTCAAGTTCCATCTTCAAATAAGGTTAATTGCCCAAAATGGAGGTGGTGTTGGTGCATCTATTCTTAAAGACATGGTGAACCAAAGCCCAAAATTCATGCGAACTTTCTTCATATTCCATATTAGACCATTATAGATTTTAGCTCACCAACCTGAAATACTGGATATGTTGTGGACACACACGGTTCTAGGCGCTACAGCGGCAGTGGAAAAAACAATTGATGGTCTCTCTCGCCTTGAGTTTGCAGTCAGGCTAGTAATTTGGACCTCTATTCTATCAAGGGTAAGCTTGCTCGGGCAGACCTGGTTCACTGCTGTAAGATATTAAACGGCCCTTGTCCCAACCTTGAACACCTCCTTTTGAGATCTTGTTTAACCACCACCAAGGGTCACCAATATAACCTATTTCTTTCAAGATCAAACATCAAACCTCGGAGGTTTCTCTGTCAAAGTAGTGCCGGTGTGGAATATTCTCCCTGGGCTGGTTGCGGCTCTCCCTCACTTTCGGTCTTCAAGTCTCGCCTCCATATACACCGTCCGGATATACTGTTTGGATTTTCTGACTAGTTTGTTCTGGCCCTCCTCTGTTGTCATCCTTGAGCTTATGATATATATTCGATCCTGTCTTCTTGTTCAAAGTACATGAGAGATCACAATGCCAACCTATGTGGCCTCATCTTCGAGCTACTTTATGCAGTTCTGGTTGGAGTTCTAAGCTTTTCCTCCTCCAGGTTAGTAATTACTATGTTGTTTATAAATAATATACCGCTACCTTCAACAAGTAACTAATTGCATCGCTGCCATCACATAGGCGTTACAGTTGTAAGACATGTTTGTTTCTCTAACAAAAACTTATTTTTATGAATGATTGCCCATGCCAATGAACTTGTAATGGATTTTTTGTTCGGCACCATCATGATAAAAGAGCATTTCAAATATAAAAACAATGTTTAAATAATTGATGGCAGGGCATTATTATTTTATTCAAGCTGTTCAAGAAGTCATTAACTTTAGAAAATTGGTGGTGGCAGAGATCAATTACTAATTGAAATTTTTTTTTAAATCTTATTAATTAATAATAATATTTAAAATAGCAATAATCAGTTGGCTTCTTTGAAAATCTAATAGGGCTGTTGTTGTACAGTTCAACAAGTCATAAAACAGTAATGCCCTGATTGAGGAGACTTAACAAATGTAAAAAATTCAGAAAATATATATAAAGTCAGATTACCCTATAGGCAGACAAAGCACAGTGCTTTTGCCTACAAAACAGAGGCACATCAAAATTTTCCCTAAATTTTTGCACATAAAAATGTCGCCAACTAGACATTTTAGTCGGCATTATGAAATTGTAAACATTAATGGCGTGTCGGCATTTTGACCTCATACTTTGACATCAACAGTAAAATGAAAATGTAATAAACCAACCCATTTTGAAACCAAATAATTTAAAACAAAAATTATTTCATGATATTTGTACAACAATTATCAAATATTGTAAACATAAGGTTCATGAACATCTCAACATCTTACTTAGCTCATCTAGACCAACTTACCTTGATTTTTTTTTTTATTTATTTATCATTTGGCCCCAATGGACCAGACTATGGGTGCAATGCACATTCACCGCCGGTTGCCAACAGCATCTAGTGTTCCCAGGCGGTCACCCATCCAAGTACTAACCAGACCCAACGTTGCTTAACTTCGCTGATCATACAAGAAGCGGTATTTCAACGTGGCCAAGGCCGTTGACCTTACCTTGATTTTATGTTATACTTTATCCAATGGCTCTGTTGTTGAACGTTTAATTAGCTTTGTAATCATTGAAAATCATAAAGCGGAGCATCTGTTTGATACATATAGTTATGCAACTGCAGACCTCAGTCTTATGATAATGCCAGAAATATGGCTGGTACATAAATATGTGTCAAAGATCGAGTGTTGGCAGTTAATCCATTTGCAGATTATATCCAGTGCTGAGCACACAGTTTAAATCTAGTTGGATCAGGGTCAAACTGGCAATACATAATAATGATTTGTTTTAAAAACTACTTGGCAAAAAGTCGCAATATAGTGAAATATATTCATTTCTAAGAAAGTTATTAAAACAATGTAATATTATAGTAGTTATAACCTGTCATATATCGCAAATCAAAAACATAGGTCTGCCATTAAACACTCATTGTCATCTACTACAGAATTGAAACCAACCACACTTAGCTGTTAGAATGTTATTTTTCACAGATTTTACATACATTTTAGGTTAGGTTATATTAGGTTAAGATAAATAGTTTATTTTATTAACAATGAAATTAAAATTGAATTTTAATCCACACTGCCGGCAGCTTGGATTTTAAATTAGGCTGTTGTCATACAATTTGTCTGAGTTTGTGCTGATGCTTTGACAATTTCACAATTTACAAGGAAGCCATTTCGGTGTTCGGTGTTCTCCAGGAAATTTACAACTTTGTGTGCGCTTCTCCACAACATAGAGAACATGAAGAAAAAAGTGTTGGTCATGAAAAGTCTTTCAGACATTAGGTGGGCAGCCATGCAGATGCAACAAAAGCCTTGGCAGTGAACTACTCTGAAGTGTTGGAAACTAGCATAAATTCGTTAATTGACAAAATCTCCCTAAATTTAAAAAGTTCTTTTTACTCAACTTGAATATATATTTTTGGATTATTTCTCATCAACTTATATAAATACAATCTTGTTTTATCCATTTTTGAAATTATATTGGATATTTCCATGTTTTATTGATTAAAACATATGTTAAGCTAAAGAGATTTTGTCAATTGACCAATTTATGCTGAAAATCAGCACCCTATTGGAAACATTATCTGAAACACCTAATGAAGCAACTTCACTTGTTCAGTCATTCAAATGACTAGAAACAGCACTGATATGACACAATATGAAACATTATTTCAACAAAAGTGAACATTGTCAGTAAGGCAATTCAAGAAGCTGGTATTGAAATATGTACTACGGTAAAGCTTTGAAGTCTCTCGTAAACCATCTTGAAAACATTTGTGCTTTATTTGATTCCTTTGAGGATAAGGCGAAGGTATTTGTTTCAGAGGTCTACAGAGACTACTTTGAAGAAGCATGGTAGGAAGGCACTTTGACAAAACCAGTGATAAAAATGCAGTACTGACCGCAAAAGAATGTTTTCAAACACAAATATGTATTGTCATCGTTGACAGACTTTTGCAGTGATTACCCAAGTGATTTGCAAGTTGATTTCATTGAGAATATCATCCTACTTCGCAACATGTTTACCTTGGAAAAACATCGGGCAAAATCAGTGAATGACATTCTGCCGTATACCATTTAGCAGAATTGAACTAGAGTATTTCCCAATGTATGCATCACATTTCTGATTTATTTGAGCACTCTGGCTACTTCTTGTGAAGGAAAATGTTCCTATTCCACTCTGAAAAGAGTGAAGAATTATTCAAGGGTGACGATGTGTCAATAAAAACTGACAATTCTTGTTCTTCTGTTCATTGAATCGAAAATGAGGAAAAAATTTAATGTAGATCACATCTTCAAATGCTTTGCAACAATGAAGTGCAGAAAAACTACGGTTTAATTTTCAAATTAATGTAACTACTTTAATTATAATTCATCTAACATGTTTATGTATTACTAATTTAATATTTTATACATACACAGTCAATAAAATATAAATTTATTTCAATGCATATCAAACATAGTCTACAGCTTATTGATACTTTTTCCTAATTAAAGAATCCTCCAAACCAATAATATATTGCTTTCCAATAACTAGAAAACGACCAGAAAACGCCACAACAATCAAAAACCAAGTACAAAAAAAAAATTCAAAATGTAATAGTATAAGCAGTTAAAACCTAAAAATTGTACTGAAGAGCATCTTACTGTGCAAAGTCATGAACCCCATCTTTGAACTGAATGAACATAAACATACACATCCCTGGTGATAGTGATAGTGCTATGCTAGCCCTGTTCTTGTGATGCGATCAGTAAATATAGATTGCGGGCTAAACCGTCGAGCAGTAGTTTCCATGAAATAAATCAGAATTTCTCCTGTCTGTTCAAATCCTAGTATAAAAAAGTACGGATAAATAATATTCATTAAAAGCTGTGTTTGTATATTCAAAAAATTTCTAAATTTCTGTAATTGTTGAATACAATTCTATATAATATATTAACACTTTTATTTAATTTGTTTTCAATAAAATTCTCTCTAAACCTTCAAATAAAAAGTTTGGTTAACCATGAATTTGATGATAGATTGGCTAAGTCTGAAAACTCCTAAAATTTCTATTATTTAAAAAAAAAGATAAATATTTTTTCAAAAACGTAGTCCAAGCATTCTGCTTTTTCAAAGTTAATTTGATAAAAAATGTAGATAAAAAGTGAGAAAATCAAATAAAATAACACCTAGTAATATATAGAAACCAATAACCAAGCATATATAAAAAGAAATAATAATAGTATAGATGATATATAAGCATTCAAGTCATTGTCTAATGCCGACGACGGGGACGATGACATCGGAATTGCTACGCCTATGTAGAGCTTCGCTACGCACGCTCGACAAAAACCTTTGTTAACCATGAATTTCAACTTTCTTATGAAATGTATTTTTTTATAAGCAAACAATGATTACACAAAAAAAATCATTAGTGACACCAGTGTAGAATGTTATGCTCTTTATTTTAATTTAAACAAGCTTTTCTGTAAAATTATTTTTTTTTATTTAGAAAAATTTGCAAAATTTCGGTATAGACCACAAATCAGAGGTTATTTATAGATGCTGGTTTTTAAAACACAGCTTAATAAAGGAAGGAGATGACGGAATCTCCAAGAATAATCTGACTCTCTCGTCTGTTCAAGTCCTTGTATAAATAAATGAATCTCCAAACCCTAAAACATGTACATAAATAAAATTCCAAGCATTGATGATCTGATTGAATTGCACTCGTGCAAAAACACGGCTTGAGGATCGGGTCACCGATCCATGGGGTATTTTATTATTGCTGTTAAAAATGTAGATTAATCACGTTAATTTACATGTTGTTCTTGTTGGTGGTGGTTGGTGGTTGTTGGTTGTTGTTGTCATTGCAGATTTTGTTTAGGGGCAAAACTGGATGAACTAAGCATCTTGATTTCACCTCTGAGTACAATTTTCAGGTGTCAATATACAAGTGTCATGTAATCAGGGGACTCTTTTGGTGTCCTCAATGAGGTCAATAAGGCACCCTATCATATTCTCTTTCACTTTTTTCTCCACATCTCGTCCTCCCAGCATTTTTACATCTCCTGTCCATATTGTAGAATGCTAGGATGCTCCCAGTATGAGGAGAAGGCCCACTGAAACTATTCTTCCTTTTTTTTTGGTTTCTTCATCAACCTATCTCCACTAGAGAACTGCTTTGACTGGTCAGGGCATAACTTCAAGAAGTTGTTCAGCAAATGGCTCTTTCACTCTTACAGCGAATGAGTGCGATAAATTTACCAATTTAAATATGTCATTTTAAAATATTGTTAATATTATGTTGCAAGTATTATTTGTAGATTACATATTTGTGAATTAGAAAGAACAAAATTCAACAAATCCTTATGGTAAATAATTTATCAAAAATTGAGCTTTGGGAGCATTTCTCTGCAATTATACCAAGTACTTTATTAGGTCTATTTTATGTTTAACGTTTTGTTTTCATAAACCAAACTCACAGATAAAAATGTGAATAATGAAATTTTTGGTTTTAATGTTTTTTTTATTAATGATTATTTTTTGATTGAAAAATAAGTTACTTGACTAATTTCAGATTGAACATTTTATTCTTCTAAATCGGCCTTACAGATAAAAATGAGAACAATAAAAAAGCTTAAATAATGTTTTTGTATATTTTAAGAAATAGTAAAATTGGTCAATATCGAGGAGAACTATGCAAAAGTTTTTTTTTTAATATGAATTTGTTTTAAAAACAACTTTAAAAAAAGTTACAATATATTGCAATATTTTCATTCATGGGAAAATTATTAAAACAAATGCAATATTCAATTATTTATTACATGTTCTATATCAAAAAAAAAAGGTCCTCTTATTTATATATTTACACTGTAGAGTTGGATTAGGTAAAGTTAAGGGAGTTTTTGTAGTTTTATTTCTTTATAAATATAATTGCATTCCATTACACATTGCCGAGTTGTTTTTATTATTAAAATATTATTATTATAAATTTGTTATTTCGTGGATGAAAAGAACAATTTTAGTAAATCTTAAAAGTTTGTTCATTTAATTAGTATTAAAAAATAACAATAATTTTGCAATTAACACATCATATTAATGACAAAATAATTTAACGGGTATTAGAGAAATAAACAATATTAAAGACTTGAAATTGAACTTAAATTTACAATGTCATGATTTATGTAAAGCCTAGGGTCCTAGGCTAATGATATCAACGAAAATCATTCAAGTTTTTCAATATTTATTCATTAATACATATATACAAGTGGTTTTTTGATTAAGATAAGGTCTTTATAGTTTCCACTAAAACAAAGTGATAAAGTTGAAAAATTACTTTAGTTTAAATAGATTGTTTTAGAAAACAAAAAGATGAATGAGGGCTTCCCATGAACATTTTTAGTATGATGTGAACATTTTAATTATTTTCTCATTCATTGTTAATAATTATATCATTTTAACACCTAAATTGAGTACATAGGTGTGATATCTATCTTATATTATAAAATTTTTAGATTAGCTATTTTATATTTTGGTTATTTTTCAAAGGAAAATAGCTTTTGAAACTTCAGCATCGGAGCCCTCACTTTGACCTTTGAAAATACATTAATATTTTTTTATCATTTCAATTCCCAATTTAATTATTTTGAGACCTAATTATGATAATTACACATATCTTACTTATAGGACCAAAATTTGATGAATTGATTATTCCGGTAGTTTATTTTTTGAAGGATTTTAACATTGCAATTTGTTAGCACCATGCCCCATAAAAAAATCATTTATTACCAATAATTAGATCATTTTATGTGTAAAATTCATTAGATAGGAGTGTTCCCCAAAATGTATCACCAAATTTTGATGGATTATATTGTTTTTGTGTCTTGTTTGGATATAACATGAATTTTTTAAATTGAGAGCACACCAGAATTCAATTTCATTTTTTTAAATTTGATATCAATAGTTATATCATTTTAGGAGTACAATACATTAGATAGGAGTGTTCTCTGACATGTATCACCAAAGTTAGGTGAATTACTTGTTTGTTTTTTGGTCTTTTTTGATTATAACATGAATTTTCAAAATTGAGAGGTCAGAATAAAAACATTAAAAATTTTTACTCATTCATTACCAATAACTAAATCAGTTTATGAGTAAAATTCATTAGATAGGAGTGTTCTCTAACATGCGTCACCAATGTTTGATGAATTATTTTGTTTTTTGGGTCTTTTTAGGATATAACATGAATTTTGAAAATTGAGAGGCCACCAGAATTAATTTTTTCTCTCTTTTATTAGCAATAATATTACTTTTTGAGTAACATTCATTCGCTAGGAGTGTTTTTTTAATATGCATCACCAAAGTTGGATGGATTATTTTGATTTTTGGGTCCTTTTTTGGACATAACATGAATTTTTAAAATTGAGTCCGAGAGGTCACGTGACATTTCAACGACTGAACATTTCATCTAGTACTTTTGGATAAGTTTGAACATAGCTAATACACCGAAAACCATTTTAGGAGCAAAGTTA
>JARUHE010315569.1:0-11762 GCA_031471125.1 Archaeomysis grebnitzkii | reverse complement strand
TTAGGTGATCAAATAGTTTCTGTTAATATAATTCACAAATTAAAATTAACAGACTTGAAAACCAAAACTCTTTAAAGAACCAATTTGCATATTGATTCTAATTTACATTTCCACAATTTTGGTAAATAAGTTTTGCATTTTTAAGTCTAACGTTTGTTTAGCATTTTTTATTTCATTACTTTCTGTATTTATTTTAATTAAACATATGTCTTATCTTTTAATTCAACATGTTACATCATTTTTAAAATTTAACATTTATTTACTTTTCAGGCTGTGACAACACAGCCTCTATAATCCACTGTTGATTGTTGGGGTGGAGACGGCGTCTTTTTCCACATTTTTTTCAGTTCTTGGTTAGCTACCACTTAGTAGAATTCTAAAAAAAAATGTTTTTTATTTTTAAATCTTGGTTAACCACAACTTATTAGAATTATGAAAACAATAGTTTTTGTTTTACATATATTTGATTTAACAGGAATGGCTTTATATATAATTCTGAACAATCATATCCAATATTACTTGGTCACAACCTTAATTAATTTACAAATTTCCTCGTACTCGTTTAATTCAAAATTTTCTACCATTTATTTACATTTAATACTTATTGTTTTTCACTTCAAAGTTTCTCATATTGTGTTGAATTTAAAACTAGTTTTACCATTTTTAATACAAGAATTCTTTAAAGTTCAACATTTACTTATTTTTTTTCACTTTAACATGTTGTACTTTTTTTAATTTACACATTTGTTTTATCTTTTTTAATTCAACCATGTCTAATATTTCTTTCATTCAACGTTTTTTTTTACTATTTAAGTCAACATTTTCTACATCTTTTTCACATTGAATGTTTGTTTATTTTTTTTTACTTTAGAAATTTTTCACATTCAACATTTCTTTAGATAAATCTTAACAAGGCCGACCCAATTGTACGACAATGGCATATTTTGGAAATAAGCGTATAAGGGAAATGGCAGGCGTACCAACCGTCAGATGACGTACATTTTCAAACAAGGTTTAGGCAATTATTTTGCTTCTCCATAAACCAGTATGTAAGCAAAGCTTAGCATTATCATGACCCACCAAACAAACCTAACCTGACTTTGCTCCTCAAATGATTTTCGGTGGCCAAAAATATACAAATAAGAGGACCATTAATTTCGATTTGCCATATATAATATGCTATAACTACTTTGTAGTTTAATGGGCATATATCATAATTTTAAAGTTTTAATGAAAGCTATTTTTGCTGAAAACTCTACAAAAAAAAATACAAAATTTGGGCTCTGTTGTTAAGATTAACCTTTCTTTACTTTTTACTTTTCTATATGTTCTATATTGTATTTACTTTATATATTTTTTTGTAAGTCAATCTTTGTTTACTTGTTTTATTTCAACATTTTCTATTTTCTTTAATTCAAAATTAGTTCCATCTTTTTTACTACACAATTTTCTTTAATTATTTTTTAAATTCAACATTTATTGAATTTTGTCGCTTCAACATTGTCCACTGTTTTTTTAGGCTATGACAAACAGCCTTTATAATGCACTGTTGATTGTTGGGGCAATGTAGCGGATTTTCCACATATTTTTTTAATTATTTATTTTTATATCTTGGTTAGCTACCACTTGGTAAAATTATGAAAAACAAGTTCTTAATGTTTGCTCTTTTTAAATCCTGGTTAATCACATCTTAGTAGAATTATGAAAAAAAAAAATTGATTTTACAGCTATTTTTATTGAACGTATAATGGCTTTATGCCTATTTTTTTAAATGAATATTTATTGAAATCATAGGTTTTTAAATCTTGGTTAGCTACCACTTAGTAGAATTATGAAAAAAACATTTTGTTTTTATTTTATATATAGTGATTTTGTTGTATTAACAGTTTACGAATTTCTAATTACTTAAACATTTATTTTGTATTTTTAATTCAAAATTAACCACATGTTTTCTACATTCCCTATTTTGTTCAACATTTAATACTTGTTTTAATTTTCTTACTTGCACAATTTGATAGTTTTTTTCTATCTCCAGCATTTGCTTAACTTCTTACATATTTCACGTTTTATTTTTCTTATTTGTTAATAATGTAATAAACCAGTGAATACTGTATATTTTTAGTTTTTATTTTATTAATGACTTGTAATGTGTAATATCTCATAAATAATAAAATAAACAAATTATAAACAATATTTAAATAAATAAAGAAATACATAAATTAATAAATACAAAATATATACAAAACAATTACAAAATAAATAGAAAATAAATACAAAACAAACACAAAATAAATACAAAATAAATACACAAGCAAACACACAAACAAACAACAAACAAAAACACAAACAAACACACAAACAGACAAACATACAAACATACAAACACACAAACACACAAACACACAAACAAACAAACATACAAACACACAAACACACAAACACACAAACAAACAAACAAACAAACAAACACACAAACAAATAAATATAAATAAATAAATAAATAATTAAGTAAATAAATAATTACATAAACAAATAAATAATTATGTTATAACTAATCATATCTTGAAACTGATTTAAGAACACGATGAATAATTGAAAAGTAAGATTTAGACATACATTAAATAAATATAAACAAATAATAAATTTATATAAATATAAGTATAATATAAATATAAAAATAAATATAAATATAAATAAAAAATATAATAATAATAAACAAATATAAAATCATTAAATACTTTTTATATAATTTTATGTGCAAGCCCATCAATACTTTTCTTTCCGTTTTTTCATTGCTCTATCTTTATATCAAGAGTTTATTTTCACAATACAAATTTGGTTCGATCTTAATTGGAAACTAAAATGGTGTTCTTTACCACACTTATTCTTGATTTAAATCAATTTTTTTTGATTTAAATCAAGAACATTTCACCGTTACGCCTGCCTTTGAGTCATGTTTTCTTTGTATACTGTACATACCTGTACCCTCATCCACACTCGCACCCTCACCCCCACCTTCACCCTCCCCCCACCACACTCGCACCCTCACCCACACCTTCACCCCTCCCCCCACCTCCACCCCTCCCCCCATCTTCACCCCTCCCCCCACCACACACATAAATACACAACGGTATATAAACTCTTTGTTAAATTTTACGATTTTTGCAGTTGCTTAAAACAAACCTTTATCAACAAAGTGTTAATCCTTTTAATGTTTTCAAAAACAAACTGAAAACTTATTTATTCTCAAAATATTTTGATTGAGTGTCTTGTGCTGTATTATTTTGCGTGTGGTTGTGTGTCTGTTTTATATTGTCTGAGTGGTATATTTGTATATATTTTAGGGAATTTTAATGTAAGCGCAACAGAGAAAAAATTATTTTTGTTGGGGCGCTAAATAAATGTATTAATTTGGTTTGATTTGATTTGATTTATCAAAATTTATTAAATATTTTCAATACTTTAAAAACAAACCAAAAAAAAAGCTCTCTTAAATATTGTGTTATATGCAAGTAAGGGTACTTCTTTATTATATTTAACTTTGCCACTATAGCATGAACCAACGTTTTTTATCATAGTATAATCAATTATAAGGGAAAATAGAAATAATTATAAACCAAAACAATGTTTATAATGAACATGTAAAGTGTTATGATAGCGTTAATACAACAAGCCATAACTACCAATAAGATTTTGCATTTTCTTTCATTCGAAACAAAAGTTTGATTGAAGTTAATTAAAAAATATTCAGTTTTATATCCTCGACAAAAGAGGTATCAATTAAATAATCAGACGATACCAAAGTTTCACGCAATTCAGATTAAACAAAAACTTTCTCTGAATCGAGCAGAAGAAAAACTTTCGACAAAGTTTCTTTCAATTACGACAATCCAGTGTTTGAGATTCACATTTCAGCCCAAATTATGGTCGCACAGTCCTTTGTAATTAACATTGTTCGCTGTAATAAAGATTTCATTCTGTTTGTTTGAAACTGTTATGGTTGTAGTGAGATTTAATTGTATGGTGAAAAGCAATAAGAAAATTATCAACAAGACCACTAATGACCATTTGAAAACGTTTGCAAAAACTGAGAATGCAGAGGTTACACCGACGAGACCTATAAGAAAAGTACAAATAAAAACTAAGTAAAAATAAACCAAGAATAGCAACGACAACCAAAACAATAACAACCGCAAACATAACAAGAACAACATAAATTATAAGACAAAAAACAAAACACAGGCAAGAAGAACAATAATATAGCAAACTCAAGTAAAGCAGAACCGTAAATTAAAACAACGCCAATAGCAAAAAAGAAAGAAAGTTAATTATAAAATAAAATGAAAACAATGCAATAGCAATATTAGACAATGGGCCAAATGAGTTTTCATACCCCCTCCCCCCCCCCATTTCAGACTCTATGATCATTTTGTTAAGTAGACTCTAGGGAATAAAAAAATGTAACGTTCCCAGAAACTCTACTGGATGGAACCGCAATATTGTCATGAAATTTGGTACCCAAAAGGATACTAAAATACCAAAGTTCGTATTGCAGTTATATATTGGATATCTTGAATAGTAAACATTTTCTTTGCTATTTTTTTAATAAGTCTTGAAAAAGTTAGGTTTACTTTAAAATAACCTTGAAAAGTCATTGACTAAGACATATGTATGTGAATTTAGTTCTATGAAACACAAGGACACAGCAGTTATGAAAGCTTTATAGATTGATGTAGATATACAGTATACCATAACATATCAATAACTAGAAATCAATGACCGGTAATCTTGCTTCTAGATTATACTTCCTTATAAAAATTGCTGATGATTTTGATTTTGATAATGATTTGATTATAGTTTTGATATACATAGTTTTGCTCATGGTTTTGATTTTGAGGGTGATTTTTATTTTGACAATGATTTTGATTTTGATGATAATTTGATAAAAATGTTGATGGTGACTTGATCTAGATTTTTATGATGATTTTAATTTTATGTTGATGGTTCTAATGTTGATAATGATTTTAATTTTTGGTTTTGACTTTGATTTTGATTTTTGGTTTGATTTTAGATTTTGTTCTTTATTTTTATTTTTAATTTTGATTTAGTTTTGACTTTGATTTTGATTTTGTTTTTATTTTTTAATTATTGATTTTGTATTTCGATTTTCATTTCTGATTTTTATTTTGGTTTTTGATTTTTGATTTTCAATTTTGATTTTTGATTTTTGATTTTGATTTTGATTTTGATTTTGATTTTTGATTTTGATTTTGCTTTTGAAAACGATAATCATTTTGACTGTGATTTTGATTATGATTTTTGTTTTGGATTTTAATTTTTGATTTTAATTTTGATTTTGAAGATGATGATCATTTTGATTATGATTTTTATTTTTTATTTTTGTTTTGTTGATGATAATCTTTTTGACTGTGGTTCTCATTTTTTTTTCATTTTGATTTTGAAGATGATGATTTTTCAATTAGATTTTTATTTTTATTTTTGAATATGATTTATAATATGATTTTGATTTTGATTTTTGATTTTGTTTTCGGCTTTTTATTTTGATTTAACTTTTGAAGATAATGATCTTTTTGAGTATGCTTTTGATTTTGATTTTTGTTTGGAGTTTTAGTTTTTTGTTTTATTTTTGATTTTGAAGTTGATGACCATTTTGAGTATGACTTTTATTTTTAATTTTTGTTTTGATTATGATTTAGGATAATGATCATTTTTATTATGATTTAGATTTGTGATTTTGTAGATGATAGTTTTGAGTATGATTTTTATTTTTATTTTTTGTATAGATTTTGATTTTGATTTTGAAAATGATGATCATTTTGACTATGATTTTTATTTTTCATTTTTATTTTGATTAGATTTTGTTTTCGTAAATAATGATCATTTTGACTATGATTTTGGTTTTTCATTTTGATTAGATTTTGATTTTGAAGATGATGATCATTTTGAATATGATTCTGATGATCATTTTGATGGCTTTAATGATGATGATCGTTTTAACAATAATTTTGAATTTTTATTTCTATTCTGATTTTGAAGATGATGGTCATTTTGACAATGATGATTTTTATTTTTAATTTTTATTTTGAAGAAGTTGATCATTTTGCCTAACATTCTGATCATGATTTTGATAGTTTTGATGAGGATGCTTTTATTGATTTTGACAATAACTTTGAGGATGATTTTGACAATAATAATGATGATGATATTGATTATGATGGCAATGCTAGTTAGGTATATTATCCTGTTAATAATAACAATGGGAATGCAAACTATGATGACAATGGTAATAATAATGATCATGATGGCGATGATAATGAAGATGATGGCAAAATTCGAATTTTACTATATAAACATTTGATATACCCTCTTCTGGGTAGAATTTCGGTTGGTGTCATGTTCTTTGAAATGGAGAATCATTTGGGCTGGAGATGATAGGAGAGTTATAACTGAACAACATTTTATATTATACTTAGTGTTTGTATTTTCGGTAGTATATACTTGGAGGCTATATTAACAACATTTATACTCGTGTTGATAGATACTTCAAGTTGAATACTTTAGGATGCAAATTCTCATAAAAATCATAGAAATTTAATATCTAAATATAGTAAAACATGATACATCAAACCCAAACTGTTTTTTATGTTACTGTGAATTACTTACGATTGTGCGCGATAGTGCATGTCCGTACGCGATGTCGCAACACAGTGTTTCATAGGCTTCAAAAGTTTGTTTTCAGGTGTAGCAAATAGCAATAGGAATTGGCTGGTGTTTCAAGGAACGTGAATACAGTATCTATTTAAAGTAGAGGAGGCAACTCAACCTTGCATGTTTAATAAAATTGTATGATTCCAAATGAAAATTCTTTTAAAAAACATTAAAAAGTAAATTTAGATTTGTTGCTAACTAAGTGAAATCATAACTCTAAGAAAAGCTATTACTTAAAAAATATAATTTTTTGTAAAATTTATGCTTAGTAAAGATTGTTTAAAACTAATATTTAGTTCTTCATTTTATTTTAAGTATTTAACTGTTTAAAATAAAAAATAAAAAAATTATACACCAAACTTTAACTTTCGTTAACGCTCTAAAAAAACATACACAGTGAAAGTTGTTGAGAATACATAGTTCTTCCTTTCATTCTAAGTAAACTTTCTTGTAAAATGAAAAATAAAAAGTTAATTTCTCAAAATTACAATAACAAACTGAGAATTCTATTATTCTAAACTGGGCATAGATGACTGGCAATCTTGCGTGAATTAAACAAACATTCTGTCTTTTCGCTATAACTTGATGAACTTATGAACACAATTATTCAAGGGAGTTTTGGTTGGATGGTCATAATAAACAACTTGTGTTCAACAAAGTTTTCTGTAAAAAAAGGCAACTTTGAACTTTTGCCGAAAATCAGGCTATCCCAACAAGTTTTGGCTACAATTCAAAAAATGTTAGTTTTTAAAAAAAATCTTTCTGACAGTTTTTGTCAAATGGTCATAGCAAACAACTATTGTTTAGCAAACTTTTTTCCAACTCTTCAAATAAACAACTTTAAACTAGTGCTCAAAAATTTTTAGAGTTCAAAAATTATGTTTTTGCTAAAACTTCAAAAATATAGACTTTGAAAAAAGTTACACATGACAAATTTTGTTAGATGGTCATGGTAAACAAATTTTATTCAACAAAATTTTCTGAAAGTCTTAAAATTACGAATCTTTAAACTTTTGCACATAATTTTTTTAGAGTTATGAAAAATTATATTTTTGACTGTAACTTCATAAACGTTAATTTACTGGAACAAAAAAAAGAAAATGCCGATGACGTCGGAAAAATAAAACATATATAGAGTTTTTAGAAATAAAATCTTGTGTAGAACAATTAGAATCAAAACCTCGCCGTTGTATTCTAAACAAACATCGATCAAGTCAATAAAGAAAATGATATTTAAATACATTTATAGTATTCAGTTTTATAAATTATATTTTTTCTAAAAACAAACTTATTTTAAGGTAGAAGGCAATAAATTTTTTTTTAAAAGTAAATCTTAACATTGTGAAAATTAAATGTTTGCATAAGACGTGATCTCAACCGACTTTTTCCGCATTCGATTCACTTTTCCGCATTCAAATCTTATCACAAATTTATAAAGAAATGATTTTACAAATCCCAAACAGGAGAATGTTTTAAAAAAAAATCGTAAATTTAACTACAAATAGCTAGCAGACATTAAAATTTGTTCAGCCTTTATGAGAAATGAAAACATATGAAATTGCTTAATACATTTTTTTTGAAAAATACTTTGCAAAAACTTTTAATATAATGAAATACGTTCATTTCTATGTTTTTTTGGAAAAACAATATTACACTAACATGATAGTTATAACATTTTACATAAATAGGAATTCCATTTGAATCCGATCACAGATCAACATTTGAGTGTCTGATGAGTGACAGCATAGTGTACTAAGACACTGTGGTGACGTGTGTGTGTGCACGTAAATGTTAACACTTTTGCATCAAAGATTCTTTATCTGAAACATTCACAAAGAACTAAGTTTATAAATCCCAAAATAAGGTCAATAGCTCAAGACACAAATGTTTGAAAGTTAACTTTTATTGGAGTTTGTTTACATAAACAGCTGATATTTATTTCAAATTTTTCATGGGTTTTGCGTTTTCACACTCTCTGCAACTGTTTCAAAAATAGTGACGTATTTTTGACGTCCGCATTTTGAAACTGAAACTGTTAGCCTTATGTTTATAAAATCGAACTTATCTTTAACCTACAGAGCTTAATAAGAAAGTAATTTTTTTTTGGTATGAAATAAATTTTTATACAAATAATGAGGTCAAGGTATTGTTTCCAAACAAATTCTGAACTTTGCTTAGTCGGAAAATAATCAGTGCAAAAATGTTTCGGTGATTTTTTTCTAGTGTAAAAAATACAGGCTATACAAAAATTTTTATTCTTGAAAAATTTCGTACTTTATTCAAATTGGAAAATTTAAAATAATTTTATTTATAAAGATATTCATACTTTATTCAAACTGAAAATTAAAAACAACACTAAACGATCAAAAGATGTAGAAACAGGAACAAACATGTCTATTATTTATACGAATCACTTCCATTGGAGTTAGCATTGACTATTGTTATTAACGTCGTCTATCCCAAATACATTGTTATGCTAACAGTAAGTGTATTAAAACTCTTGCATTATGAAGTATTTGCTGTTTCATAACACATAGCAATTTCGTATCTCAGGAAGGTTGAATACCTGACCAATCTTCTATAATTTGAATGAGTGTGGTATTAATGGATAACCATAACATTTTTATTCTGCGCATTGTTAAGTATAAATTTGGTTGACAAGACAGTTATGTTAGTAAATACTATATATAGCTTAACTTTATTTTGTATATACTAATTCATAACAAATTTTGAACGACAAATTTAAAATACAGAATGCTGGCTCAGTCTGGCCATTATTCTTGGCGCTTTAACTTGGCTATAAAAAAGAATTAACAAAATTAAGAAGTGTAAAACAGCCATCAATATACAAACAATTATCAAACATATGTTGTATTTTGTAAAATATTCCAAAACTACCTATTGATTTCGGATAAATAATTACTTGGAACTAACATTTTTGCTATTCCGAAATAAAAAACAAACTCTCTAACTATATAACATGGAAAAACGACTAAATCTATTTGTCTAAATGTACTAAACTTGCTACAATAGTCAAATATGTTGGTGTTTTTATCTAAATTGTATTTAGATATTTATTAAACTGTCATAGCTGATGAATTATTCCAATTGTATACTGAGCCATGCTGTGCCAAAATATTGGCACCTTATAAAACTTGAATGATCAAAAGTATATTTATATATTTCCTCAGTTTCACCAAATGTATTAATAAAACAAACAAAGACAAAAAATACTCAATTATGTTTAAAAACGCACGGAGATTATTATAAATCAGTAAATAAATGTACGAGTCACCTCTGTGTGTATTGCCAAGGCAGTCCTATTGGCTGATTTTGATATAAATTGTTAGAGAAAGATTGTGCAAATTTTAACTGCTTTAATATGCATACATTTGAACTAATAAACATAGTTTTCTTTATAAATATACATTTTTTAATAATGTTATGTATATGAAACATGCAAATACGCATATTGGTAAATTACTTTTTGCTATGTGCTGGCCCACTGTGCACAGGTAACATGTACTATGAATAAGAAAAAATAAACACGTCAAGACCAGCAAGTACAAAAACAACACCATGAACATATCTACAAAACAATCAAATAAGAACAAAAACAACACCATGAACGTATCTACAAAACAATCAAATAAGAACAAAAACAACACCATGAACATATCTACAAAACAAGCAAATGAGAACAAAAACAATATCACAAGTGACCAAACAAAATAACAACAATGTCAAAAAAAATAAAAACAATAACAAGAGTAATAGACCAACAAAACATAAAAAGAGTAATAGACTTACAAAACATAAAAAGAACAACAAACATTGACAACATAATAAAATCAAACATTCCAACACCAAGAACAACAAAGGTTTTGATTTAAAAAAAATAGTGGCAAGCAGTTTAATAAGAAAGTTTAAACCTTAAAATTCAATTACCATAAAATTACAAAATTTTAGCAATGTTTTTAATTATTTAATGTGTCTGTTTAAAAAAATAGACCGTTTAGAATTATTAGTTCTCTATGAAACTTTAATCTTTAAATTTAGGTACATGCTGAAAATTATTTATCATTAAGATACATTTTTTCAAGTTCAAAAAAATCTTTAAAAAACTTTTCCCCCCATAAATTAAGATGTTTCTGATGTAAATAAGAAGTCAAACAGAGAAAATAAATCTCCTCAACAAAAGTCATAAATGAATAGTTGACCCTATTATATGGATAACCCTATACATCCAGACTTGCTAAACAATACAAAAGATGAATAGTATAAATTTAATAAAATTGTATTTATTATAAAAAAAATAAAATGTATAATAAAATAAATTGTTAATTTAAAATTAAAATTTGACAAATAGTTAAAAATAAATAAATTTTAAAGTCAATGAAAAGAAGAAAATTTACCACGTGCTTGAAGGGTGTATAAACCCAACCGCAGACTGGGCAGAATAAATTAGTTTGAGACGCCTATTCTTTGGATAGGCCTGTGACGTCATACAAGTTTGTTTGCAGATGTATATCTCCAGTTAAAGAACTTGTTTTCCAACACTTGTAAACCTTTTCAATAAAGATTGAAATTGATAAGCTGTGAAATTAATTTTATTATTTATTTATTTATTGTTTGCAGATGTATATATTCAGTTAAAGAACTTGTTTTCCAACACTTGAAAACTTTTTCAATAAAGATTGAAATTAACTTTTTTCAATAAAATAATTCAATCAATTATTTAACAAACCCTTTCACTGAAAAATGAACACAATTGAATCATACATACATGTTTATGTTGAAAATCAAATATATTTATGGTTGTCGATCTTTATTTCAGGTTTCCATTCATACATTTTTGTTAACTTATATATGTACAGTATATATATATTGGTATATATGGGAAGAAGGTTGCAATTCAAGCACGTGATGTTAAAATCAAGATAGCTTTTAATTTTCGTTACCCTCGTGTTGATGAGGTTAGCACACTCGATCAACAAATCATAGGTCCCTGGTTCGATCCCGGAACCCAATTA
>JARUHE010315558.1:0-11763 GCA_031471125.1 Archaeomysis grebnitzkii | reverse complement strand
ATATTTTGTTAACATGATATGTTTTGGTGGATTATATATTTTGTTAGCATGATATGTTCTGGTGGATTATACAACTCACTTCTAGAGAATTATATATTAATAAATTTCTTTCGTTTTTTCAAACAACCCTCTCTCTATAAACCTTAAAATAAAAATCTTGGTTAACCATGGATTTGAGGAAATACTGGCGCAGAGTCCACAAACTCTTAAATGGCCTATTATTATTAAATAAATATAGATTTTTGGTAAAACATCATTCAACCTTGAAATCTCCAGTTTTTTCATTTGTTAAATAAACTTTTCTTCAAACCTTCAAATACAATTATCATGAATTTAATAACAAATTATTTTTAGAAAAAATGGCCAAATTTAGATAAGGGTCCACAGGCCACCTGCTTCCCCAACAGCTACAAAGCTACAAAAAAACAATGATTGCGCACTGCTGCGCAAACTGCGGTGCAATTTGCTGCGGTATTATTGCCAATTTTGTCGTTCACAAAGTAACAAGACACACCTCTTATTGATCCCTCCCACTGACCCTCCCGCAGGTAAACAATAGTTAATAGGAACTTGTCATGAAAATTAATTTGTAAAAATGTTCTAATACAGTTGAATAATTTTTTCTTTATGCAAATACAGAAATCATAAAAGTATTAAGAGAATTACAATTTTGGGCTATGGAATGAAATCTAAGAACCAAATAAATGGCGTCAACTTTGTTTCTATTTGAAACCTTCGTACGTCAGCCAAAGTAGAGACTTTTCGTATCATACTTACAAAATAGACACAGGTGTTCTTCCACATAGCAAAATACGTTTTACTGAATAAATTACTTAGGCCTATGGTTTTAAGCTCGTTAGGAAACGTATTTTTCACTTTAACATATATAGTTTTCTAATATTTTGTAAACATTTATAGGTTCAGAAGATGCAAAAAATTAGTAGAAATGCACGTTGGAGTGATCTGGACAGACTGAAAAATGGAGTTGAAAAATATTAAGTTCAATTGAAATTTTATTTCTACCAACATGCATATTGGTCAGTCTTATCAACGTTTACTAACAACCTTAAAAACGATGATAAAAATATGAAAATTAGAAAAGAGAGAAATTGAAATAGAATGGTTCATTAAGTTTAATATGCATATATGCATACATATATATGCATATGTATACCCTAGTAGCATCTATCCCTAGTTAGTGGATGAACCTTGTTTTTTAGCCACGATTTAGTTTCTTTTCTATGGCTCCCTTGAAATAGCCAAGAATTAGCCACTGAAATACTACTTGGGATATATACATACATATATACACACAACTACATATATACACATACATATACATACAAACATAATACATACATACACAGAAGAATCGTTCATAAAATAACTATATTTAAATTTGAAAATAAAGTAGGCAGAGCCCATATAAAACAACTAATTCTATCGTGGATGCATGTAAACAATAAAATTTGTTTTAAAATTTTATTCACTTTCCCGTCTGAAAAACCAACACATTATATTTGAAAAACAATATAAGAATCAACGAAACTTGGCACCAACTGCTGCACGTGAAGACAAAAATCCAAAATAATGTTGTACCGTCACCATACCTTCTCTTAATGGCTGAGGTCAACACATTCTATTGCTCTCTTCCGCGCCCAGGTCCAAACAGATGACAATATTTTATCTGCTAGATATGAAATAAAAGTTCTTCAACAATCCCCATCAAGCGTAATACTGAATCAAGGAAACCCTCAATGCCAGCACAATAAGCAACACATACAGTATCAGCTCTTAAGATACCTGCTTCTCAAAATATATAGTAAGAGCAAGCCAGTTGGTTATGACCTTATACAAAAAGTCAGCTGGGAGAAAAATGTACCCGAGTACAGTGGCTTTAACACCCGAGCCTCACCAGATCAAGGACAATCCATTCATCCAGCAACCAAAGATATATATTTATGTGCTGCGGGATTACCCAGAATATTTCAAAAATTCAATTCCACGCCTGGGCGGCATGCATATGCTAATGAGTTTTGTCGACGCTGTGGGGAGACTCATGTGCCACACTGGCTTGGAAGAAATATTGTAACCTGCCTTGGGAAGAGTACCAAAATGCTATCTGGAAAAAGTACCACAAAATGATCGAACATTGCGAATAGTGATGGAAGAACTGTTGCGAAGGCAATAGCAAATTCAAATAATTTTACTCAGGACAAACCAATGGAACGACTAGACACACAAACAACCCTCAGTTCAAAAACAAAATTTTGGGTGTACAATCTGATCTAGCCGGTGCCCATCATAATGATTCTTATAAGGGCAGACCGTAAATGGGACTGACCTCTGCACATGTGGCCAGCATAGCATATGAACTTCTTCTTCTTTGCTTGTCACATACAAACTATCTCAAGTATGGACTCTACTAGCTCCGACCTATGGGACAATATGTCATGCGTCACTCCTCTGTACTATGGAATGGAATCTGGTCAGGCATGTTCATCGAAACTACCTTTATGGGGTATGGTAAATGCCTTAGTGGATTGATTGGAATCACACTGAAGCAAACTACTATGATTAGATGTGCAATGAGTCAACACATATGCAGGGCACTGCTGAAAGAATTGTCGTCTATAACAGAACATGGAGGTCTGAATGATGTGACCAGTTTCATAGAAGAGACCCCAGGCAGAAAAGCCATGGATGCTGAAAACAGACGTAAATTTCAAACCAAGTTGATCGCTTCTATTGAAACTAATCCCAATTGTCTTGTAAATATTAGGAGGGATTGCCCCCGATAAAGTGTTTAAAATTTTTCCACACTTTGGCACCCTTTTGATTTATTATCAGTAGACATCAAACACCTAGAAAAAACAACAAAACATTGTATATACCAAAAAACATTGTATATACCAAAAAACACACTTTAGCCAAAAATCATGGGCTATATTGTTTTCAAAAGAAGTCATATTTTGATGAAAAATGTTTTTTTGTTAAATGTGTATAAAAAATTCTCCCCAAGAGTGCCACTTTCGCACTCTCTTGATTTATATCAGTAGACATCAAACACATAGAAAAAACAATAAAACATTGTATATACCAAAAAACACACTTTAGCCAAAAGTCATGGTTTTGCCGGTGGACTAAACTGTATCATGTCATTTTGGAGAAAATTTGGAGCGACACAGCACAAATGAGGCAACCCACATTCAAATAACATAGAGTTTACCTCATTTGTGTTAATGTCGCTGCATATATTATCTGCAAGAAAACAAGGTGAATAGTTTCATAATTTTGTTTTACAGTTTTATTGTGTTTCAAAATAGTTTGTTTATTTGAACATAAAATGTAGCGACAATTTATGTTATAAATTCGGTTGGTTTGTTGGAATTTAGATTTTATTTATAAAAATATTAAGTATAAATAATTAATGAAAATAATGTTTGTTTTGTTAATTAAACTCAAATAAGTTTTTGTCTAAAATTTGTAAGCAAATATTATATAAACAAAATCTATTTATTCAAAGTTTTTAATTTAACAATTGTTCATTTATTTCATTCCTAATTGTTAGTCAAACTCAACTTTATTCTGTGCAACTAAATATTTCATTCGACAACAATTCGTCGCTAAATGTTGTGAATAAGTGTTGCGAGTTTAGTAAAACTCGCAACATGAACAACTAAGCCTCGCACTTGCAATTATTTTGACATTGGAGAATTAATTGAATGTGTTTATGTAGCTAAGATGTTTAATTAATGGAAGACACTCGAATGCAACTATCTGAGACTCAATTATACTTAACTCAAACATTTAAATCACATTTGTAAAATATAGATAGCTGATGTATGCATTATCACCCTTAATAATAATCAAATAAATGTTACCTACACGTGCACAAATGAGAAAAGTGAACTTTCAGTATTTCAATAATTACTCAGCACAAACTAACCAAAACTACTCTATACTATGAAAGGATGCAAGCCTAATGTTGGATACAATGAGAAATAAACTCAAGATGTCCAAGTAATTATTGCATGCAGTGAAAAATTTACGTAATTATTGGATGCAATAAAAGGCTAGCGTAAGATGTCCAAGTAAATTGGGCAAAGATTTTAAAGGGGTTTGTCATCATTAAATAAATTAAATAATTAAATTAAAATCACTTATACAATTTTTCAAGAATAAAACAATTTTACAATTAAATAATTTTAAGTTAAATTGCAACAATTAATGATTTTAAATCCGTTAATTCAAAAATCATTATTTAATATTTTTGGATAAAATGTTTTAATGAAATTAAACATACAACAAGATTTAAAAATATAATACACTATATTTAATTGGTAATAGCAAAAATATATTTTTAAAGGCTTATATTTATTTGATTAGATTTTTATAAACTTCACTTCTCAGGGCCTGAAGGGAAATATACGTCCCATATAATAAAAATATATTCTTACCTCGTCCTTCAACCCTTTAACGCCTGTAGGGACAAAATAGTGACATTTGTAGGGTTATTTTCAATGCAAACTTCATTGGATTATAGACTTTAGGGTAATTACAATTTAGGTGTTGAAGGGTTAAAACGACATTAAAAGGATTAGTGAAAAGAGAAAAAGTTTGTTCCGAAATATTAAAAAAAAACTTTTCTAATTGGGAACCCTGTTTATCTGTATTGATTGAATCAACTTTGGCGACAGTAATTATTCACTACATACAAACATTTTATGAACAAACTTTTAACCAAATTTTAACGAGGATAATTTTATTTTATTATTTTCTAAATGTTTCGATGTCTACTAAAATCATCTTCAGTAAAACACTTCTCCATCATAATGTCTTATACTGAAAAGTATGTAAGTAGACATCCAAATATTTAAAAAATATTAAAATAAAAAACATTGAACTTATTAAAGTTTTGTTTACAGAACATTTTTTATGCTGCAAAATATGTTTTTTATTTAGAGAACTTATTTTAATCCGGAAGTATGGTCCAAATCTCAGTTCATTACAAAGTGCCAAACATAGGATGTGTAAGATCATTACATAATCTAAAATACATTCGTTAGATTGGAAAAGTTATTAAATACTTAATTAACAACTTTTCTATCTGCTACAACTAGTGAAGTTAATGCTAAATTATAGCATGGAACTCTGGGGGTCTTCCACAGGAAACATTTAGGATCTTTTTTATTTATATTTTTTACGTTTCATTCTCATATTTCCTATAGTGATCGCCTCATATATTCTTTTTGACCTTCCGTCTTATATTTTCATTTACATCAATACTTCAAGTGTTAAATATATAGGCCAAAAAAACAAACATTTATCACTTATATGTTATTTGTAGAAATAAACATAAAATTGTTCAATAAATGTTAGAAAATAAACATTATTTGATGTTTATTTGAAGTGTTTTTTATTATAGAGTTTTAGTCTCTTTATAAAATGTTTATAATTAACTTGAAAATAAATCTTTCAAATAAGTAATACAAATATTTTTGCAATATAATGAATAAAAAAACATAAAATTACTTCATTTGGTCAACAAACGTTATTTATATTTTACCTCTCCTTCTCCGTGCATAAACTAAAACAATATAATTATATTATAAATGAAAAATAGTATCAACAGTAATAATCATTAAACCAATATAAATTATAACATAATATAAATAATAATAATTGTCTTAGTATATCTTAAAGGAGTAGGAATAAAACAATATATTTATATTTTAAATGGAAAATAATATCAACAGTAATAATCATTAAACCAATTATAACATTATATTAATAATAATAATTGTCTTAGCATATCTTAAAGGAGTAGGAATAAAACAATATATTTATAATATAGATGGAAAATACCAATAACAGTAATAATCATTGAACCAATATAAATTATAAAACTATAATAATAATAATAATTGTTTTAGCATATTTTAAAGGAGTATAGGAATGAAATAGTATTATCATTTAAAAAAATATATATTTATCGTATTATAAAGTTGTTTATTGTATTTGTATTAAACTTTCAAATGCATAGAATAAATTGGATCTTTTAGAACTTAGAACTTAGTATTATTTCAGTTCAATTATAGCAGAATTAAGCATTTGTAAAATTAAGGAAGAGACAATAGTAAGAAATAATTTAAAGGTTTCTCACATAGCCTAAAGTCGACAAGCAGATGTTTCTTATCACATGGAGCGCACAATGCGGATAATGTAAGGCTCCAGACAAAATAATTTACTCGTCCGCTTAAATAATTTTTTGACTGAAGAAAACAACGCAAACAAACAATCAAAAGTAAACACAAAAACTATCAAACTAATAAAAGTAATTATTTAAACAAATTTTCAACTTCATAATTAAAGCTACAAATATTTTGTCGAAATTATTAGAAGCAAAAGAAAATTTTCCTTTCTAGTAAAAACGAACTTCATTGAAGTTCGTTTTTGTAAAATAACACAAATGATTTTTTTTAAAAGTATCATTTGCTTAAAAAGTTTAAAAATTATTAACACAAAAGATTTTTTTTAAAAGTATCATTTGTTTAAAAAGTTTAAAAATTATTAACACAATTGATTCTTTTTTAAAAAGTATCATTTGTTTAAAAAGTTTAAAAATTATTAACACAAAAGATTTTTTTTTAAAAGTATCATTTGCTTAAAAAGTTTAAAAATTATTAACACAAATGATTCTTTTTTAAAAAGTATCATTTGTTTAAAAAGTTTAAAAATAATTAACAGAAACGATATTTAAAAAAAAAATATAATTTGCTTAAATAGTTTAAAAAGTTTAAAAATAATTAACACAAATGATTCTTTTTTAAAAAGTATCGTTTGTTTAAAAAGTTTAAAAATAATTAACAGAAACGATATTTTAAAAAAATATATAATTTGCTTAAATAGTTTAAAAAGTTTAAAAAGAATTAACAGAAATGATATTTTTTTTTAAAAATATCATTTGCTTAAATAGTTTAAAAAGTTTAAAAATAATTAACACAAATGATACTTTTTTAAAAAGTATCATTTGCTTAAAAGTTTTAAAAAGAATTAACAGAAAAGATACTTTTAAAAAAAAATATAATTTGCTTAAATAGTTTAAAAAGTTTAAAAATAATTAACACAAATGATACTTTTTTACTTTTTGAAAAAGTATCATTTGCTTAAAAAGTTTAAAAAGAATTAACAGAAATGATATTTTTTTTAAAAAGTATCACTTGCTTAAAAAGTTTGAAAAGTTTAAAAAAAAGTTAAAAAAGTTTAAAATTAATTAACACAAATGATACTTTTTTAAAAAGTATCATTTGTTTAAAATTTTTAAAAAGAATTAACAGAAATGATACTTTTTTTTAAAAATATCATTTGCTTAAAAAGTTTGAAAGGTTTGAAAAAAAGTTAAAAAAATTTTTTAAATTAATTAACACAAATGATACTTTTTTAAAAAGTATCATTTGCTTAAAAAGTTTAAAAAGAATTAACAGAAATGATACTTTTTAAAAAAAATATAATTGGCTTAAATAGTTTAAAAATAATTAACACAAATGATACTTTTTTAAAAAGTATCATTTGTTTAAAACGTTTAAAGCGTTTAAAAAAGTTTAAAAAGAATGATACTTTTTAAAGAAGTAAATTAGTTCAAATTATTGAAGATGAATAGTAAAAAACTTTTGTTTTCAAATATTTATAAGTTTTCACATAATTACAAAGTCTAGATAAAAAGTCGCTGCTTTGTTCAAATGTTAATTAGATTCTTAATTTTGCTTTGTTTTTAATTTCTTTGTACTAAAGTCGAATCTTATTTCCAATCTATTTTCAGAACATTAGTTTGACTTCACAACATTCATGTTGGGCTAAGTTTTTTGAACTATTTGGTTTCTCAACGATACTTTGAAAATAAAACTATTTTTTAAATGTATAAAAACAAATTTTTTAATTTATAAAAAACTATTTTTTAATGTATAAAAATATATTTTTCTGGCAAAGTACAATGTTTGAGCTCGAATTTTACAGTTACACTAAAACTTTTTTTTAAATACTCCCGGACATTGTGATAAATATATTGCGCGATATAAATAAGTGAAAACCATTAAAAATAGTTGAAAAATATAAATAAGTTAAAACCATTAAAAATAGTTAAAAAATATAAATAAGTTAAAACCATTAAAAATATTTAAAAAATATAAATAAGTTAAAACCATTAAAAATAGTTAAAAAATATAAATAAGTTAAAACCATTAAAAATAGTTAAAAAATATAAATAAGTTAAAACCACTAAAAGTAGTTAAAAATATAAATAAGTTAAAACCATTAAAAATAGTTAAAAAAAATAAGTTAAAACCATTAAAATTAGTTAAAAAAATAAAAAAAATAATTAATCTGCAGGATGAGCTCAAGTTGTCTAAAGCTGTTGGGGACCTTTTGAGAAGAAATAAATAAACAATTAAATAAATAAACAATTAAATAAATAAATTCAATAAATAAATAAATTAAATAATTAAACAATTAAATGGTTCAAAATGTTAAAAAATAATCATTAAAAGTTTTCAATCCATTTTAATATTATATAAGCTCGCATACAAAATTAAAAGAATAAAAACTAAACATCAAAGATATAAAATATTTATGATTGTTCTTCTATAAAAACTATCATAATATGCATATGAATATATATTGAAGTTTACACCTAAACCTCGTATGACTTAGTAAACAAACAATAAATGAAATATATCAAATAGAAAAAACTTTCAAGAAAAAATCAATAAATGTAAACATATAAAATATGAAAAGTTTAAAAACATAAATTAAGATACATAAATTATAAAAAAAAAGTTTAAAACAAATAAGTTAAATTGTAAAAAATACAAAAAAATTTTTTAAATAAATAAATTAAAACATCAAATATAAAAAAGTTTCCAGCCAAAAGCAATAAATGTAAACATATAGAATATAAAAAAGTTTAAAATAAATATATTAAAATATACAAAATATAAAAACGTTTAAAAGAAATAAGTTAAATTGTATAAAATATAAAAAAAATGTTTGAAATGAATAAATTAAAATATATAAGATATAAAAACATAAAATATAACAAACGTTTAAAAAAAATTAAAATATATAAAATATAAAAAAGTTTAAAATAAATTAAGTTAAATAAACAAAATACAAAAAGTTTAAAGTGATAAAAGTTCAGCGAATGTTGACCTTATTACTTTTAAGATGCAATGCTTTAACACCTTGACCGTTTCTTGTATCACCGGTGATATATAACTATAATGGCTTACTCCATCTTATGTAACATCAGTGATACAAAACAAGTTAGTTTATGTATTGATACATTTATACAGGCAAATATTTACCTGTATAAATGTATCAAAACATAAACTAACTTGTTATGTATCACTGATGATACATAAAGTGGAGTAAGCCATTATAGTTATGTATCACCGGTGTAACACGAAACGGTTGAAGTGTTAAGAAATAATAAAGCTTCTTAACAACTATTGTGAATGAGAAGATGTATGTTCAGAATGTCAAAGGGTAATTATTATTTCATAAAATATAGAAAACAATTCTTCGTTAAAATTGACCAGGATAGATAGGTTTATTAATTGCACTATTACATTGGCGAATAAAATAAACACATTTCTTAAAAACATCATTAAAATCACCTTGTAACGTACCTATACAAATTATATTTGTAACATATGTACTACACCTTACGTACTATGTACTATGTACTACAATGTACTACACCTTACATACTATGTACTATGTACTACAATGTACTACACCTTACGGAGAATGTCATAACTTTTATGAATGTTTTAATATATAAAATTGAGTAAAACATTTCTACTTTTTTGTTCAGACTTATAAAAAAAAGTGTTAGCGATAAATTTTTATATAATGTGACCTAATTTTGTCTAGTCTTGACTAGCATATACTTTATTCTAGACTCAGTAAAACGAAATCGAAGTTTGCCACTTAATCATATATTACGAACTAAAGAAAGATTACGATTCTTTTTGTGATCAAATATAGTTTCATTTTCTTGTAACAAACAAAAAGAAAGAGTCCACAAAAATACCCGGAAAACGGAAAAAAACCATCATTAAAACTAATCTGAAATCCTAAATAAACATAATTTTTAAGGAAAAAAGAAGTCATTGTCTAGACTCTAGATTTTGGTTGGAGAATTGATTAAGTACCATCAGTGGCACAAGAATCGGATATTTCTCGAAGAGAAAAATAAGAATAATGAAGTTACAAATTCTTATTTTTTGTTGTACATTTCATACTGTGAAAATATACCATAGATATTCACTGTATGGAATTTACAATAAAAAATAATAATTAATATCTTCATTATTCTTATTTTTCTATTTGAAAAATGTCTGATTCTTGTGCTACCGATGGTACATAAGAAAAAAAATATGTTTTCCAAAACAAAAATTAGTAATAAATGGAAGTATATAATTATTTTATAATTATTATAGGGAGCAGGTATTTATTGTGCATTGTATACATAGGAGCTATCTCCTTTAAACTTTAAAACTTTTTTTTTTCTAAAAATTCAGATCTCAGAAAAATTGGCCTCTGTCAATGTTGTTCGAGCAATAGTTGATGCAATTTTCGATTTCCCTAAAAGTGAAAATACAAACTTGGTTAATCACAGTTTTATTTGGTGAAAAGGCGATGCTCTTAAGCTTAGAGGACATCTATTATGTCAGAAAAAAAATATTTGTAGAAAAAACTTTTAGTAAATCGATATTGATGTTATTTTCAACAAACATTTCTTTAATTTGAAAATGTAAAAAGCGTTTAACCTTATTAATGTTTTATGGAAATGTCCAAAGGTTGAAATAAATGTTTTTGAAAACCTATTTTGTGATGATTGAAAGTTCATGAACACCCACCCAGAGAGGTACCCCTAAAAATGGGGTTTCAGATGTTGACGAACAATTAGAAGTTTTTAAGGAACCATACCCAGTCCGAAATTGTCATTGGCGCACGACTGTATTATGATTGGTTTCAATTGGATACATTGTTGGCTAGTGCTTGGCTAGTCTATGGCTAGCGATCGAAATCGATTACTGGCTAGTCATTGGATACTGTTGGTTTAGTACGGATCAATGTTTCACAGCCAGCATTTATCTAGATAATACCGGCATTGGTCCAAGCACTAGCCACACTTGGCCGTTGAATAATGTACGGTCCAGTCTTGACTGACATTCGGTTTGTTGCCTGGTTATTATGGCTCAGTACCGGTTCAGTTGCAGCCTGCAGTTGGTGCATTTGGCTCACTACCAGCTTAAGGATGGCTCGCTTTTGGCTCACTAACTGCTCAATGGCAATGTTCTATGAACTGAAAATGAGCCATTAACAAACAATCAAAAAATAAAACAAACCAATGCTGGTTGATTGAGAGATGATACAATTCAATCCAGTGTTGGCTTATAATTAATTATAAAAATGTCAGAGTTGGCTGAAAAATGGATGGAACAATGATAACCAGCTACAAAAAATGTAGTGTTGGCTGTATTGAAGATGGACCGTTGATAGTTATAACAAATTAAAAATTATGTAGAACATAAACATAAAATGCATGTGTAGAACAACATAAACATAAAATGTATGTAGAACATAAACATAAAATGCATGTAGAACATAAACATAAAATGTATGTAGAACATAAACATAAAATGCATGTAGAACATAAACATAAAATTCATGTAGAACATACACATAAAATTCATG
>JARUHE010315547.1:0-11763 GCA_031471125.1 Archaeomysis grebnitzkii | reverse complement strand
TTGTATAGAAAGGAAATGTAATTCCATACTTTCCATACAAATGATAAAATATTAAAATGCTACAACTATCTATCAACCTGCATTCAACTAATCAGTGAATGTTAAAACTAAGCCAAAGGACTTCAAAAAACAACGTCACCCCAGACATCACAACATCTGGCCGAGATCTGTTTTTGTTATGGTGTGCCAGACTCCCAGAGCATTGCAAACAGACCTTGGTCAGAGCTTGGCTCAACAGGCTACCGCTAGTTTTGGATCACGGTAAACACACTAATTTCGCTGGCATTGTGTCCCGGTAATGGAACTAAACATTATATGGCAACTATTAAAACTTGTCAGATTGCACACAATGACATTCAGTCTTAAGAAAAATAAGTTGAGGACTACCATGCTAGATAAAAATATCAAACAACTTGTAAATGATAAGCAGCATCAAAAGAATGCAAACAACTAAAATTAATAGATTGAAAAAGAAGAAATATTCAACTCCATAAAATAGTTCATTTCAAATAATATAACATTTGCGGTCATGTCTCTTAAGAATTTCTTAAATGCGGCCAAAGGGGTGAAAAAATGTTAACTGAAATTATTGAGAATAATTACAGTGAATATTTGATTTAGAAGGTTGCTGACAGATATGTAAACAAATCTGTTCAATTGTAGCCTTCTGGTGACGAGAGTTCGCTCATCAAGTTACGTGATCAATGAAGCCTAATCGTTGTGATGAAAATGATAATGATAATATTAATAATAATAATAATAATAATACTAATAATAATACTAGTATTAAAAATAATAATGATAATATTAATAATAATAATAATACTAATACTAATAATAATACTTGTATTAAAAATAATAATGCTAATAATAATAAAGACAATAATAATAGTACTAGTAATAAATATAATAATAATAATGATAACAAAAATAATATTAGTACTAGTAATGAAAATAATAATAATAATAATAATAAGAACAACAATAGGTGAAAGTTGATAAAGACCGGCACTGTCGCGTCGCACGCCGTACGAAAACTGCAATATTTAAACAAAAGTTTGGCATTATCGAGATCAACCAAACAAAACCTAACCTGACTTTGCTCCTCAAATGGTTTTTGATGGCCAACAAAACCTATTAGAACCAATACACCAAATCAAACCAGTACAGCTGGTACGCTTGTCAATTGTAAACATCAATTGAAACGCCATTTTTCGAACAGCGTGCGACGAGACAGTGCTGGTCTTTATCAACTTTGTCCCAACAAAAATATTACTAATAATAAAAATAATAATAATAATAACAATAGTACTAATAATATAAGTAATAATGAAAACATAAACAATAATAATAGTACTAGTATAATGATAATGAGAACAATAATAGTACTCGTAATAATAGTAATAATGATAACACAAACAATAATAATAGTACTATTATAATGATAAAAAGAACAATAATAGTACTAATAATAATAGTAATAATGATAACATAAACAATAATACTACTACTAGTATAATGATAATAAGAACAATAATTGTACTAGTAATAATAGTAATAATGATAAAATGAAAAATATTAATAGTACTAGTATGATGATAATAAGAACAATAATAGTACTAATAATAATAGTAATAATGATAACATAAACCGTAATAATACTATTAGTACAGTATAATGATAATAAGAACAATAATAGTACTAGTAATAATAGTGATAATGATAACATAAACAATAATAATAGTACTAGTATAATGATAATAAGAACAATAAAATTACTAATAATAATAGTAATAATGATAACATAAACAATAATATTACCACTAGTATAATGATAATAAGAACAATAATAGTACTAGTAATAATAGTAATAATGATAGCATAAATAATAAAACTACTACCAGTATAATGATAATAAGAACAATATTAGTACTAATAATAATAGTAATAATGATAACATAAACAATAATAATAGTACTAGTATAATGATGATAAGAACAATAATAGTACTAATAATAATATTAATAATGATAACATAAACAATAATAATACTACTAGTATAATGATAATAAGAACACTAATAGTACTAGTAATAATGATAACATAAACAACAATAATAGTACTAGTATAATGATAATAAGAACAATATTAGTACTAATAATAATAGTAATAATGATAACATAAACAATAATAATAGTAAAAGTATAATGATAATAAGAACAATAACAGCACTAGTAATAATAGTAATAATGATAACATAAACAATAATAATAGTACTAGTATAATGATAATAAGAACAATAATAAAAATGAATAAAAAAATATATATATAATAATAGTAACAGTACCTGGCATCTCATTATGGAAGACCCTCAAAACAATTTTTATTCCGTCTATCTTTCCTTCCATCTTTTGGTTGTGGTATTTCGGCGATCTTCCTCGGAAACATTTCCCTTTGGGCGTCCAAACATCACGAAAAAAAGTTCTGAAAAATGTTTTCTTGGATGTCTCTCTTTGGAAAAAGGGGAAGAATTTTGTAAAGAGGGGTTGGTGGAACGTTTCTCCTTTAAGGGGGAGGGGGGGTGGGCAACATGTGTGTCTTGCAGAGTGTTGGGATAATATTGACCATCAATTCTTGTCATTTTTGCTCCTTTTCTTCTTTGTGTTTTCATTTTTTACTCTGAATTATTTGTACACGTGCAAGATTACATTTAAATAAATTAATTGTCATTATTATTATCATAATTCTTAGATAAACAAAACGTTTGATGACATTAAATATTTTGTTAGAAACGTCAAAGCTAAATAAGTTTGGTCAGTCTGTATCTTTTATGTAAGGTGTGGCTGTGAATCATTTCACAAAATTAAATAATTAATTTTTCAATTTAATATAAAAACTGGAATAAAAAATACTTCACCTACCGACAGCAATCGTGTCCTGTCATTATTTCCTGTCTACCGATGTGACATGACGAAATTATTTCTTCACACCTGTTGGTAAAATAAAATTACAGAAAAGACATGAACATTTTCATGAGTATTAGTGTATGTATGTATACATTCGATCTTATTCCTGATTATAACGAGGACGACATTGGGATTGCTACCCTTTGTAGAGCTTCGCTACGCATAATAACGTTGTCACTTGCGGTTAAGATATAAGTAATGTATTGTTTTAACGTTTTATATTTTCATATTGTTTATCGCAATTTAAAATTAAAAATTCATTCATTTTCAAATTATAAAAACTAAATGACATGTTGTGAGCCAAGAAATGTTGAGGTGTTAAAACCTTTTCTTTAAAACTCTTTGAATGAATCTTATTGTTTATTGCCATCAAATACATTCAATGAGGATAGCTCCTAGAAATTTAAGGATGGCCATTGGTTGGCTGCTTGTTTAGTTTATCATGGATTGAAGAAAATCTTTCATCCTTCAAAAATAGTATCATCCGTAGCTCACATTCTCTTTAATAGTTAAATAAGGTTTGCCATAACACTTAAAATACATTCAAATTAACATTGAAGTTAACTTTAAAGTTAACATTGAAGTTAGCATTGAAGTTAGCATTGAAGTTAACATTGAAGTTAACATTGAAGTTAACCCTAAAGTTAACATTGAAGTTAACATTGAAGTTAGCATTAAAGTTAACATTGAAGTTAGCATTAAAGTTAACATTGAAGTTAATATTAAAGTTAACATTGAAGTTATCAATAAAAGTAACATTGAAGTTAACATTGAAGTTAACATTAAAGTTAACATTAAAGTTAACATTAAAGTTAACATTGAAGTTAACATTGAAGTTAACTCTAAAGTTAACATTGAAGTTAACATTGAACTTATCATTATAGTTAACATTAAAGTTAACATTGAAGTTAACATTGAAGTTAACTTTGAAGTTAACCCTAAAGTTAACATTAAAGTTAACATTGAAGTTATCATTAAAGTTCACATTGAAGTTAACATTGAAGTTATCATTAAAGTTAACATTGAAGTTAATATTGAAGTTAACATTGAAGTTAACCCTAAAATTAACATTGAAATTAACATGGAAGTTAACCCTAAAGTTAACATTGAAGTTAACATTGAAGTTATCATTAAAGTTAACATTGAAGTTAACATTGAAGTTAACATTGAAGTTATCATTAATGTTAACATTGAAGTTAACATTGAAGTTATCATTAAAGTTAACATTGAAGTTAACATTGAAGTTATCATTAAAGTTAACATTGAAGTTAACATTGAAGTTATCATCAAAGTTAACATTAAAAATGAACCTTAATTCTGTACCTCCAAGAAACATGGTTGACCACAAATTTGAAATCTTTTTCGGCTGAGTTATTGGCAAAAAAAATCCTCAAATTCGATTCCATTTTTTTTACTTCGACCAATGAAAGATTTTCGAGTCGCTCAATGGCGTCGCTTCCACCAACTTTCAATGCCAAGGCAGTTTTGACGATTTTGTTGGCACTCAAATCTGAAATCGAAAAAATTTACGTTCAAGTTGAATAAATTCAAATTTAAAACAGTGACAAAACAAAATTTAAATATAAAATTGAAAAAAACTAATTCTGAAATTAAAAACAGTTACATCATATTGGAAATAAAAAACATGTAAATCTAAAAATGAAAAAACATTTAATACAGTTAATATTTACTGTAAATTTGAAATTGAATAAGAAATTTAAATCTAAAAATGAAAAAAACATTTAATACAGTTAATATTTAAATTTGAAATTGAATAAGAAATTTAAATCTAAAATTGAAAAAGACTAATTCTGAAATTAAAAACAGTTACATCATATTGGAAATAAAAAACAATTAAATCTAAAAATGAAAAAAAAAAACATCTAATACAGATGATATTTAAATTTGAAATTGAATAAGAAATGAAATGTAAAATTGAAAAACTCTTAAAATGAAGGAATATAAAAGTAATTACATGTTTTTTTAATTAGTTAAGCTGAATTAATTAATAATCAATTCTTTTAATTAATACTTAGTTATAATAATTAAAGTCTAATTATATTGATTAATAATTAGTTATATTGATTAACCCTTAATAAAACTTTGACATAGACGTATTATAACTAGACTGCGTGTGACCGAGCAAAAACGTGCCGTTTTTTGTGGGTCCCAAATTTAGAAAGTATGAAAACATTAACCAAAAACGTTATCGATATCGATCGAAAAAATTATTTATGAATAGATCTATTGGAATGGAATTATGTGTACAAATTTTGAGACGTATAATACTCTAGTTTTCAAGGTAAAAATTATTGAAAATTATGTGGGTCTCAAATTTTCGGCACGTTCTTGAAACATTGATTGAATGGGCGATGCGCAGTCTATAAGTCTATGGTTAAACCCAATGCTAACAGTGTGTTAACAATCGATCGAACTATTTCTACAGTTTAATATAGTTTAATTCAACGTCTTCTTTATTAGTCCAAAGGAAGATTGCTTAATTGAAGTGCACCAAATTAACCATAAGGTATGAATTCAAGTCAATGAGAAAATATATATTATTATTATTAAAGAAAATATGTTAAGATATCCTACGATTGTAGGTTTGTAAGTTTTTTTTAGATTACATTGTAAAAGAGACTCAAGTGCTATTGTAAATTAAGTTATGGAAATCAAAATTATAAAACTGTTAAAGTATAGAAATTATAATTATAAAACTTTTAAAAGCTTATAAAACTATAAAATAGTTGACACAACAAAATAAAAATCGTATTCAATTCAGTAATACAAACAAATGGTTTTAATAAAATGTTTTCATTATTACGGCTATTATTTATTAATTATGGAACAATTGTTTAAATTGCTTTAATTATTTAATTGACAATTAGAAAACAAACTATTCATTAAAACCTGTACAAAACATAGTAATTATTATTATTAATGAAATAATCATTATTAGAAAACAACAATGTTTGTTTGCATAAATCTAGGACTTAACATTGTAATCTATTTTTTTTGAATTAAATGTTTCGAAATCATGTTTTTTAATTACTAAAAGAGTTTATAAATTTGGTTCAATCTAGTGATTCCATCCCTCAGCTTTGACCGCAAGAAATCGCCCCATACACATAGGATTATTTTCAATAATAACTTTGTTGTATTTTACTCTTCATACCAACAATTAAACGAGGTTGAAAATGGGCTCATTCTTTGCCTGGCCTGGAAATCTAAATTAAAACAAGTTTTGAGTTAACATCTATGATGGTAAGCCATGCACAAGTTTTATCATTGAGGTTACCATCTTTAAAACTCATCACCATAACTCATCACCATAAATCATCACTTATGAGTATCATCATTATTTAAAACTATTATCATCACTCATCATAACCATCATGATCATCCTCATTCTTTATAACCATTCTCCCTCGTTATCACCAAGCTCACTCTTCATATTAATTAATTATCATCATTCTCACTCATTATTACCATCGTCATCATCATACTCACTCTTTGTAACCATTCCAACTCATTACCATCGTACTCATTAATCATCCCTCATTATCACCATACTCACTCACCATATCCTTTACCACTCATCATCACTCATCATCATTATGGCATTAATTTATTAAAGTTTATTTTATTAATTATTAATTATTAATTATTAATTTATTAAAGTATATTTTATTAATTATTAATTATTAATTATTAATTTATTAAAGTATATTTTATTAATTCATTATAAACGAGTTTATAAAAAGTTATTTAAAACCAATGAAGAACTGGATATTCTAAGTTAAATGCCTGAAGGACTTTTTTGCCAAAATCTTATATTTCTTTAATATTTTTTTGATAGACTTGGCCAATTTATTAAGAAATTCAGGGCCAATCAAGATTTGTATTTGAAATTGGAAATAAATAAAAGAAGAATGTTAATATGTTAATATATATCATTGCATTCAATAATTACCCAAATTTAGAAAATTTTCGAACATACAAATACAATTTTAATGTGTGTGCTTGTTACTAATAGTCGTATCTATTTGCTTCTATTAATAGTATTACCTCTTTTATTACTACAATTATATAAGTATTATAATTAAACAAAATAGTTTTCATATTATTATTTGTTTTCCTATTTCATTTATTCAACATAATCTTGAGTAAGGTAAAATGTGAAACAATATTTTATGTAATATAATTTTTCAATAAAGCCTTCTAAATCCAGAAACAGTTGAGAAAAAATTGTATTATTAAAAAGTGAAAATTTAATATTTGAAACTAATATTGAAAATTGAAATTATTTTGGCTCGAGAATGCTTGTTAAGCAATTTAGTTTGTTGATTAAATGTTCTTGGTCTATGGCATAAATTTAAATTGGAACAGATGGATAGCTCCTTCAATCACTCCTCTACAGTCCAAAAGGCAAATTTACTTTAATTAATTGCACCAATTTGGATGTAATTCAAGCCTAAATGAAAAAAATTACTGATTCAGCGTACGTAAACTTACTTTTTGCTAGATTTTTAGTTTTTTTAAAGTTAGGTTAATTTGTTTTCTATATTTAAACTTTAGTAAGCTTAACTGTGAAAACTAAAGCATATTGAAGTAGCAATGAAAACATTTTTTTTCATTCAGATAAAGTTCACTCTTTATTCACTGATAGGTAAAAGTATTTTTATAATAAAGAAGCAATTAGTGTGACGATGTATCAAGTTATATGAGATATGAAATAAACGGTGAAAAGTAAAAAGTAAGGAAGACCGAAGAAAAGATGGTACAATTAGATGTGCAAGTTGTGAAAGATAGAATTACTAATAAACTATTCAATTCAGGCGATGGTTATAAAATTATATCTTATCGCATCAAACCTTATAGAATGGTACGAATATATGGTCTACCGCAAGTAGATCATGTTCTGGTATCTTTAAGCGAGGTGAAGCAAGTGACTGTATCTATATTTTGTATTTCTTACCGATGACAGTTCACAGGAATGTTTATCAATGTAATATTTATTTAAAAATAGAAGGTCTGCTATACACAAAAGGTAGTTGTAATCATACATTCTTCTTCACCGGAATTTCCCTGCCCATCCAAACCCAGTCGGAAATTATCGTCGTATATCAAAGGTAAAACTAGATACTTTAGAGTCGAGGCATAGTCGATTTATGCATTTTGAATACCTCGTGAGTACCATTTAAGTAACTCTTAAATGGAAAAATGTATGAAACTAAATTTATCTAACTGTTTAAGTATTTTTGGTACTCAACCCAATTCAAAAGTATGCCAATAAGCAGAAACATCGATCAAAAATTACTTTGTTTATTTTAGTGTCGACTTTTGCCAAATAACGGTATAAAAAAATTGTCATAATAAATTCAGATGTTAATTGAGCGATATTTAAAAACAAAAAACTACGGCTAATTTATATCAAAACAGGTGAAAACCTCGACGATAATTTACGACTGGGAATTCGTCTCCATAAATTTCAGTTCTTGTTTCCCGTTTTTAACATAGATACTGTGGTCCAAGAGTGATTATTTTGTCTTTTCGCGGTGCAGCTTCTGAATCCGACCAGTGTTTTATGTTTGGAATTCTTATTCACATTCCAGTGTTTTATGTTTGGAATTCTTATCCACATTCCATTTGTTTTCTTGGGGCAATACTGGGAAATACTGGCAGGTCTGAATTACATATTTTCAGTGGCGGTATTTGCTAACCACTGTATAACCTTCTCGTTTATGTTTGGCATGGCCTATCAATATCTTTTTATATCATTGTTAGGTCTCTGCCACTTTTACAACAATTTTTTTTATACTAATTATACTAACTCTCGTTAATCCATATATTCGTCTTTTCTTTATTTTCTTGAATGCATCACCCGCCCACACCAACATATATCACTGCAGCCCTGACCAAAAAACCACGTTGTATATTTTTGTTACCATGCCACTCCCTCTAGCTTGCCTGTAATTCTCCAGTAATATTTTTCTTCGCTACAACCTCTGCTGATAGATCACAAATGATTGAAAAGACAGTTTTCACTTCCATCCTACCTTGTCCAATATTGCCATGTTTGTTTTAATTGTATGCACATATCTTGCATCAGTAAGAGCAAAAGTTGTTATTATAAATACTATTATTGTTATAAAAAATAGCGTTATTATTATCATTATTATAAATTGCTTTGTTCATAATATCATTATTATAAGTCATATTACTATTATTATTATTAGTTGTATTAGTATTATTAGTTGTATTAGTATTATTACTATTCTCATTTTATTGTTATTATCATTAATATTATTTTTTTTCTTATTTTAGTAATATTATTATTAGTATTATATTGTCATTTGAAAGTATTATTTCTTGTATACTTGATAAAAATCAAGTTTTTAATTGAGAAATAATGCATTTTTACCTTTCCACATTTTGCCCTTTTAAGATAAAATATATTCTTTATACAATTACAATTGTCGTTGTTTACTTTCGGGTATTGCCGTTCTTTTGAATTTAAAGTTCTGAAATAATATTGTTTTCGTTATTTAGTTGCAGTGCAGGAAATTGATTTTTTACGTTTAAGAAATATTGACAATATATACAGTATATATAATATTATTAACCTTAAAAATATGTTTGTGTTGCGAAAACTGAAGAGAAAACTAATTACAATAATTAGATAGCTTGGAATCTAGTGAAATCTAGTGAATGGTGCGAAGAAAATCGGCTGTGTAATGTGTACTGTATGTATTGGAAAATATAAGTGGTATTAGTACAATACTATATGTGATAATATTGCAATAATATAATTAATTGTAGTACAATAAGATAGTTATTATAGTATAATAGTATAAGTAATACTTGTACAATAATCTCAGTAATATTAATACAATAGTATAATAATATGAATAATAAATACACAGATTTGTACTCAACGTTGAACATGGAAGGTACTCGAAAGAGGGGAAGTCCGAAACCCAGATGGAAGGACAGTGTCCAGAATGGTATGAGAAGTGCAACGAATAAAGGAAATTGAAGGACACTCACCAAATAAGGAAATGAGAAGAAGTTTAGTGCGTCTCTAAAAAGATTTTAAAAATTATCACAAATTAGTTGATTCTTATTTAAATAATAATTAAAAACTTTAAAAATGTTTCTAATTCTTATTTAAACAATAATTAAAAACTTTGTAAAATGTTTTTAATTCTTATTTAAACAATAATTAAAAACTTTGTAAAATGTTTTTAATTATTATTTAAACAATAATTAAAAACTTTGTAAAATGTTTTTAATTCTTATTTAAACAATAATTAAAAACTTTTAAAATGTTTCTAATTCTTATTTAAACAATAATTAAAAACTTTAAAAATGTTTTTAATTCTTATTTAAACAATAATTAAAAACTTTTAAAATGTTTTTAATTATTATTTAAACAATAATTAAAAACTTTTAAAATGTTTTTAATTATTATTTAAACAATAATTAAAAACTTTAAAAATGTTTTTAATTCTTATTTAAACAATAATTAAAAACTTTTAAAATATTTGTAATTATTATTTAAACAATAATTAAAAACTTTTAAAATGTTTTTAATTGCAATAATCACATGACTGAAATTAATAAAAAGTTTCGATGGAAATTTAAACATTGAAGAAAATCAAATATTTACATGTCGATTGTTAATCATAATCAAATATACATTTTTAGTCAAATATTAACATATAATTAATTATTAATATCTAATTAATTATTAATGTTTAATTAATTATTAATGTTTAATTAATTATTATTATATCATTGCACAATTAAACATTTGTTTTTGCAGTTGTAATTAACGATCTTCAAGAAAATTTGAAAATACTTCTTAGAATTTTATTATTTTTTACAATTTACATTTTTATGTTACTCTTAAAAGATAAAAGACTAACAAATGTAAATACAGTTACATTCAAACAATTCTCTAAAGTTAAAAAATATGAATAATAATCTGTATGTCTAAATTTTTTAGTTTATTATCTTTTAAGCATTCACTGTTTCATTTAAACAAAACTGGCAAACGGAAACTGATGGGTTGCGATTTACGAAATAATAAAAATGTATACAGCCTAGTCTTGTACACGACTTGTATACGATCTTCTACTATAAAGTGCATAAAGTAAGATCTTCTACTATAAAGTACATAATGTAAGATTCAGACGTTAGGGCCTAATAATTATAATATTTTCGTTGAAGAAATGTCCAACATGAGAGATCAGCTTTCTAACGCCTGCTGTGCCGAAATAATAATGTTTGATAGTAAATGTTTTCAATGGTAATGTTTTTCAGTTATTTTGACAACGGTTATTCTAACCTTAGACATGTAATGGAATTATGCGAACTGAAATTTGAATTTATTCACATATCTGTTTCTTGTACGGCTTAAGGAACGAACTATGAACAATGAAAAGTATCAGGACAAATAATTTGGTTTCAATTAATTTCTTAATTTTTTATCGTTTGCACCTCATATATTACTCTTAAGATATAGATGAGATATCGAAGAATTATATTACAGCCTCCTGCAGTTGAAGAAATACCTTACATTTTTCTGCCTTTTTATTTATATCTAGCTCTTGAAAAAAACCCGTAAATGTATAGGTGTGTTGGGACTTGAATAATTTGTAGATTTCATGCTTTCTTTCCTGCATTCAAAATAATACAACCTTCCCTCTGTATTTAGCTTATGACTGTCTCAGAGCTACAAAAGTATGCCCACAGTAATGACACACACACACACACACATACGTAGAAATAC
>JARUHE010315536.1:0-11764 GCA_031471125.1 Archaeomysis grebnitzkii | reverse complement strand
ATTATATTATTATATTATTATATTATTATATTATTATATTATTATATTATTATATTATTATATTATTATATTATTAACTATTTGAACAATATAACATTAAACTAAAGACATCATACACTTAAGTTAGTGTTTACAGAAACTATTATTATCAATGGCGATATATAAGATACAATTCTCGCAAGGGTGTTGTTACCTTTCCCTATATTAATTTCCATAATTGAGAAAATTTATAACTCGCAACTGTCTGGTAATGAAATTAATTCTTGATGTATCTACTACAGTAACACTCTTGAAACGTAGATCAATAAAACGTATAAGTTCCTAAAACGTAGAATCATTAAATGGATAAATCCTAAGACGTCCATCTCAAAAAATATGTTTGTAGCAGTTCTAATGTAATAACAAAAAACTAATATTATTAGCTTGGATGATTATTTCTTTAAAACATCATTTTAGTTTTTATAAATACTAAATACTAAAACTACATACTAAAATACTAAAATTACTAACTCGAATGGTTATTTTATTAAAACGTCATTTCAGTTTTTATAAATACTAAATACTAAAACTAAATACTAAAATACTAAACGTTTTAACTCGAATGATTATTTCATTAAAACATCATTTTAGTTTTATCACTTCATCTTTGTTAACTTTGAAGTATATTTGTTCAAGATATTATCCCAATTTAAGTATAGCTCGAGTCAAACCAATTCCAATAATTTTCCTCAAATTTTTCGTTAATTTCGAATAAAATGATCCGAATAAAAACGTTTTCAACCGGTTTAAAAATTTTCAAAATAATATAAAACGAAAAAACGTATTTTTTTAAAATGAAAATAATTTTTCGTTCAATAAAATTACACGTTTTTGGATAATAATATTTTATGAGATCATGATTCGAGTTTGTTCAGCTGCAGATCCTGAAAGTTTTTATTTAATGTTTTGGTAAAATATTTTGAACTGTAATTTCAAAGTCGTAATTTTTAAGTCATTTCATTCTTCGGTTTTTTATTTCTTTCCATTACAGAAAATATAGTTCGTGAATTGCAAACGTACTTTAGTTTTTTCCGACTACTTCCATGGGTTGTTTTTGGAATGTTTTATTTCTAATTTGTTTCTTATTAACTCTTTAACGCCTGAATATTTATTACCCTACGGTATATAATACAATAAACTGTGCATTGGAAATAACCCTACAATCGTCACTACTTTGTCCCTATAGGCGTTAAAGGGTTAAATATAAAGTTGCATTGTTAATTATTCAATCATAACATAATTTCATTCATTGAATTATTGTGAAATTTCCTGACAGTCCCTCGTTTATTTATGTGTTCAAACTCCCACTTTGAAATTCTTCAGAAATATGAAAGCACAATTTTATAAAAGAAAATAAAACGGAAAATATAAGGTGTTTATTATAATATTTGTTTATCATGTAAAACTGAATATTTTTTCTTAGAAATAGTTATATAATACAATAATTAAACATTTAAACATACATACTTCTATACTGTATATGCAGCTGGATATATAATTTTAATCATACATTACGGTTTGTTAGTTGTGTAAGAAAATTTTTATCACAAAACTTTTTTGTATGTGTACCCATAAGTGCAAATTGATTGACATAGCCTATAAGTGATGTACAAATCCCTTGAACAATCAAGCAACTCAGGGTTATGGTTTTTTTGTACGCTCATATGACATGCATAGGGGTGTTTTTTGTAAGGAAGCGAATGGAGAATTTGGTAACTTTGAATCTGTTTTCTATGCATAAATGGTGTCCTATGTAACAAAGTTAAGCTATTAACTGTTACAAAAACCAGATTACATAAATTATGGACTTTCAAGAGTTAACCCCTATACTGATGACAGTTATTTGGTAAACACACACATATAAACACACACACACACATAAACACACACACATATATATATATATATATATATATATATATATTTATTTATATAGGCACATGTAGTCCATATAGTTAAATTTAATGGTTTATTCAAAAAGAAATACGATTGACCATCGTTAGATTCTGATACTGAATCAATTTAAGCAATTTATTAAGCTAAAATAATAATTAAAAATTTATTGAGAGATGATTTACCGTACTACCGAGTGCATAAAATGGTCATCTATGGAGAATCGGTTCGATTCCACTTCAACTTATACATTGGGAAGTTGACCGTGGCTGTATTGTTGGTGTACACATAAGTCACTTATGCGATAGTAATACTAATAATAACAAGGTAGTTAAAGCGGGACTAATGAGATCTTTTGATTATTTAATTTTTGTTTTATAATAATAATAATAACAATGTTTTTTAATAATACTAATAATATTTTATAATAATAATAATAATAACAATGTTTTATAATAATAATAATAATAACAATGTTTTATAATAATAATATCAATGCTTTATAATAATAATAATAATGATTTATAATAATAATAAGATTGTTTTATAATAATAATAATGTTTTTAACAATAATAATAATAATAACAATGTTTTATAATAATAATAATAATAATAATAATAATGCTTTATAATAATAATAATAATGATTTGTAACAATAATAATATTGTTTTATAATAATAATAATAATTATTATTATTTATAATAATAATAATAATTTTGTTTTATAATATTACTAATAATAACAACAAAGTTTTTTGATAATAATGACAATGTTTTACAATAATAATAATGTTTTTAATAATAATAATAACAATGCTTTATAATAATGATAATAATAATGCTATATAATAATAATAACAATAATGTTTAATAATAATAATAATAATAATAATAACACTGTTTTTAATAATAATAATGTTTTATAATAATAATAGTGTTTTAAACAATGCTTTATAATAATAATATAAATAATGTTTTATAAAAATAATAATATTAGTAATAATATTGTTTTATAATAATAATAATAACAATGTTGTATAATAATAATAATAATAAAGTTTTATAATAATAATAATAATATTGTTTATAATAATAATAATAACAATGTTTTATGATAATAATAACAATGTTTTATGATAATAATAACAATGTTTTAAAATAATAATAACAATGTTTTATGATAATAATAACAATGTTTTGAAATAATAATAACAATGCTTTATAATAATAAAAACAATGTTTTAAAATAATAATAACAATGCTTTATAATAATAATAATATTGTTTTTGCGGTTAAGGTAATCAGTGACGGTACTTACTGGAGAACAGATCACGTCACCCCCTTAATTAAAGAACTGAATATGTTAAACATAAAGACACCAACAAGTTGCAACTATGTGCTCATACATTTAAAATCCTAAATAAGCTAACACCAGAATGGCATATGGAACTAAAAGAAAATCAACAATTAATAAATAGAACAACTATAGACAGAGTCACCACCTGCATGTACCACACAAAAGAACAACAACTGGAAAGAAAATGCTAAACGTGAGATGTGCAGAAGCATGGAATATGTTAAATTTGGACATACGACAAAGCCGGTCTCTCAATTCTTTTAAAAATAAAATGTGAAAAACGTTATTGACACATCAAAACACAGAGAATGTAAAATATACACACTATAATCTATTATTTTTTGTAAAATATAGTAAATTCAAGTAATTGTTATCTAATACCTGACATTTTGTCAGAAATAAATGGATTATTATTATTATTATGGTTACAGGTCACATGATTGTGGTTGTCATGGTTACATGTCACACGATTGTGGTTGCCATGGTTACATGTCAGATGATTGTAGTTGCCATGGTTACAGGTCACATGATTATGGTTGTCATGGTTACAGGTCACACGATTGTGGTTGCCATGGTTACATGTCACATGATTGTGGTTGCCATGGATACAGATCACATGATTGTGGTTACCATGGTGACATGTCACATGATTGTGGTTGCCATGGATATAGATCACATGATTGTGGTTGCCATGGTTACAGGTCACATGATTGTGGTTGCCATGGTTACATGTCACATGATTGTGGTTGCCATTGTTACAGGTCACATGATTGTGGTTGCCATTGTTACAGGTCACACGATTGTGGTTGCCATGGTTACAGGTCACATGATTGGGATTGCCAATACTTTGCATAAAAGACTCGTATGAACCATCCGTTGTATTTTTTGCCCAGTTGGTTTAAGATGGGTTCAGTGGTGGTGCAAGGAAGGGTAAATGTGAATATTTTGGGATGATTTATATTCGTTTTATTTTTGTAAGATAACAAGGAAATAAGTTATATCATATCAGCTTCTTACATATTCAAACTAAATTATAAATAGGATTTCAAAATATAAATTCTACAAAAACCTCCATTGGTAATACTACCTTTGAACTTTCAGATCTTTATTTTATTTATAAAAAGTATTGCTTTAAACTTTAAAGAAAAAATTGGTTAACCATGAATTCAATTGACTTTTTTTTTTGCTCAAACTTCTTGTAGTTGTTCATATAAAACAATCATATACAACATTTATAAAATAGTTTCATTTTAAATTATATAATTCATAATAGCACATGTGAGGTAGCCCACTTTGAAATAACATAGAGCTTACTTTACTTATGCTTTGTTGATCCAATTAAACATTAGTTTAAGACTTTGTATAAAAACCCTACTACACAATGGATTCAATAAAGTTTTGCAAAATTTGCTCAAAAAACGAAAACTTTTTAAAATAAAACCTAAGCATTCATAGCTTGTTCAACGTTTTTTTATATATTTAATTTAAAAAAAACAAAGATTTATGAAAAACCATATCAAACTTACCGTGTAGATATCAGTTATACAATTGTATTTGTCTTACATCACTAAAAATAATATTATTGTTTGTATTATGTTTTTCTCCTTTGTTTGTTATTCATATTAATTTTTTTCTAAGAAAAGTAAAATATTAAAAAGAAACAAATCAAAGGAATAAATATTTAATTAAATTTCAATTATAAGATGTAATTTGATATCATCTATTGATTCTCGACACACGTGGCCTTTGACAGTACTTTTATAATCAATAAAACCAAGAATGAGAAAAAATGTTCAGTTGATTTTTTTATAATTTTTTAAAATAAAAATACAAAACTATAAGAAATTTATAAATAAATATGAACAATAAACTTTATTTTAAAAATCTTAAGCAGTTTGCAAAATCTCTTTTATGTACAAGTTATAAGTTCTAAATTATAAAGTTTTAAAATATACGTCTAAGTTGTAACCTCTAAGTTATAAGTTCACAGTTCTAAACAATAAGTTATAAGCTATAAATTAGTTATAAATTAGGAAAAAAACCTTCTGAATGTCTACGGTGGAAGATTAATCACCCAAAGAAGCTCAAATCTTATGTAACTTTCTCAAATGGTGTCCACCTACACTCAGAACATTTGACTAACCATTATGTTTAAGATAGTCAAAACTGACATCATCAAAATGACTAACTTTTGTTAACAGTGCACACTTTTTTGTTGATTCAATAAATTTTCTTGTCACAGATTAGATTAGAGTGTATGACTAATATCCTTTACTGATTCTTATGAAAAGTAAAATCAAGACATATATCCATTATAAAGGGAACACAAGTTACAGTTGTCCTGAAAATCCATAGACCCTGAAACAGTTTTGGGTCCTGAAAAAATTCTTCCATTTGCTATAGAGTTGTACCACTCCTTAGACTCCGGCCATAAAATTTTAAAATACTGCCCATACGTCTAGTACCTATGTTATAAACTTCATAAGCTTATGCTCAACAGTTTTTTAATCAGAAGTGTTTTCCAAATTTATACAATGCAAAATAAAACGAAATAGATGACATCCCATATCCGTCTCCACAGACAAACACTTCATAAATAAAAGTTCAATATTTTAAATTAAAAGCCTGACATCTTATGGGGTTTTTGTGCATCTATAAACATATTGAATTTCATCTACCCTTACCTTCATGGTACTTATTCCTATTTCATTCCGAATTTCATGAAAATCCCTCAAATAATCTTGAATTCATGTCCACTTAAGGGAGTCTTGAAATTATGCGAAGATGTTGAAACTTTAGAAGCTTAATTAATTGAGGTCAATAATTTAACGTTCAAATGAAACGAAAATAAAAGGTAAAGTTTTATTTGGGGGTTGTGCCCTTTTACGTTCCTTTAAAAAAATAAAAGAAAATGTACTTTATCACACCTGTTTTTTACTGTATCGTTGCTGTATATTACTGTATCTTTGCTGTATATTTACTGTATCTTTGCTGTATATTTACTGTCTTTTTACTGTATATTACTGTATATTTGCTGTATATTTACTGTATCTTTGCTGTATATTTATTGTGTCTTTGCTGTATATTTACTATATAATGATGTATATTTACTGTATCTTTGCTGTATGTTTACTGTATCTTTGCTGTATATTTACTGTACATTTACTGTATCTTTGCTGTATATTTACTGTACATTTACGGTATCTTTGCCGTATATTTACTGTACATTTACTGTTTCTTTGCTGTATATTTACTGTACATTTATGGTATCTTTGCTGTATATTTATTGTACATTTACTGTATCTTTGCCGTATATTTACTATACATTTAATGTATCTTTGCTGTATATTTACTGAATATTTACTGTATCCCATTCGCCTTTGCATTTATATATTTATATAATGATATCAAAGCTAATAGGAGAGGAAAAACAAACACATCACACTGAATAGCTAACACGAGTTTACAATGTTTGTTTCAAAATAATTATTGTTATAAAATTTTTGTTTAATTAATTTAGTTTTTGTGAATATTTGTCCAAAATAAAAAATATATCTTCAGCAAAAACTGTTTTGCGTTCAGACAATCACGGATTCGAAAACCAAAATTAATCAAAATATTTTTCATTGATTTCAAAAATTTAAAATGGACGATTACTTCAATAATTTAAGATATTTGAAAAAGTTCAATATTTTAAAAAAGTTTAAAATATTTAAAATGGGTCAATAATTTCAAAAATTTAAAATGGACGATTACTTCAATAATTTAAGATATTTGAAAAAGTTCAGTATTTTAAAAAGTTTAAAATATTTAAAATTGGTCAATAATTTCAAAAATTTTAAATGAACGATTACTTGAATAATTTAAATTATTTTAAATAGTTCAGTATTTTAAAAAAGTTTAAAACATGTAAAATAGTTTAATAATTTAAAATATTTAAAATGAAGTTTACTTCAATGATTTAAGACATTTTAAACTTCAAAGGCGAAGATAACATTTTAGTTTAGAAATCTGGCATTTATTGTTGTCGAATTTCTTTGATGGAAAAGATGAAATTTAAATTCAAATTGATGTTCCAAGACTTAAGTTTCATCTCATTGGCTGGCTAATTTAATATTTACATCTCATTATGTTTTTTTATACTCAAATTAATGAAAGTATTAACTTTGTATTTAACTGTTGTATAATTTTACATAAATGGTTATGCACTGTATATCAATATAATATAATACATAATACATACATAACACTTACCATAGGTACTATAGTAAAAAAAGTACGTACAATCAAACAAACATTTTAAGATAAATAATTCACATACCATAGGTACCAAAGAAACATGTTGCAACTGACAAATTATTTTAAGTAACCAGTTAGTTTTAAATTATTTAGTCAACTTTATAGATAAAACATTTACTTGCACAATTTTTATTGAAATGTGACTTTTATTTCTTAGATGATAGTACAGTACATACATTAAAAAACTGTTCAATACTTTTTTATAAACTTTAATGCTTATAACATAACATTTTACATATTTATAACTTCTTGTGTAGTTATTATTATGTAAAATGTTATAATTATTATTATTTGCGGTAATAAATAATAATAAAAACAACAATAATAATAAATTATAAAAAACAACTTGGCTTAATAAATAACCGTTTTAACCAGTTTATTAAAAACACTTGTTACACAAAATAATTTTGCCTTACAAAATATTCCACGGACAAATCAACCCAATTTTCATTAACTCTTTTGAACCGAAATAGGTTTTGGTTTTTGATATTGTAAGATGTTGATTATGTATTTATTATGTACCTGTATTGTTGTTAATGTTGTTTTTGTTGTTAATGTTGTTTTTGTTGTTAATGTTGTTGTTGTTGTTGATTATGTAGTTATTATGTATCTGTGTTGTTTTTAATGTTGTTCTTGTTGTTTATTATGTAGTTATTATATATCTGTGTTGTTGTTAATGTTGTTGTTGTTGTTGTTGATTATGTAGTTATTATGTATCTTTGTTGTTGTTGATTATGTATTTATTATGTATCTGTGTTGTTGTTGATTATGTATTTATTATGTATCTTTATTGTTGTTAATGCGATTTTTTTGAGTATGTAGTTATTATGTACCCTTATTGTTGTTATTGTTTTTGGTTAATAATTTTTCCCTCATTTAAGAATATAGGTTTAAGTAAATTGAAATATACATTGTAATAAACTTTGAAAATATGACACTAAACGTGGGCGAAATAACACTTGTGAAAAACTACAGACTTGAATATCTATCAATGGTAGATTTCTTCAAATAATTGCCCCCATGAAATTATTTTAAAATGTGAAATGTATCATAGCTTTCAATATTATATATAAGGATGTAGTTGTGATTTCTCTCACAATAATTGGCCAGTAGATAAAGGTTCTTATCCCTAAAACTCTCCCATACTTTCGAATATTTTATCATCTTTTCTTTTAATAACTCTCTAAACACTCAAGCTAAACTAATTAATTGATCTGTCTTAAACTCAAAATTTAATTAAATGTTTAGTTATTGCCTTAGTGAGAATAGAAGAAGTATGAATTCAATAATAATAAAAATATTGGCGATAATGAAGTTGTGTTGTAAGTTAAGCAACAAATCCGTAAGAAAAAGAGTTGTCGTATATTGTTTACATTAATATAGATGGGGTTGTATACTTACTTTTGACTGTTCTATACTGCCAGGTTATTTAATTAGCTATTTTAAGTACTAACTTAAAATTTCCTTAGAAAATGTAACCATACAAAATATAATTTATATAATATCGTAATAACAACACAATTAAATAAACTATTTAGTTTAAATCGATAAAATAAAACAACCTTAGTCAAAAAAATTTATTTTAAACATTTTTTTACTTCTAAACAACAAACTTGGAAGTATATTATGTCTAAGTTTTTCATTTAATCTTGGTTAACACAAAGTTGAACAATAAAAACATTTCCCCAAATTTCTATAAAATATTTTTCATTTATTTGAATTTATTCAAAGTAATCTCCAAGGACTTGTCTTGAATCACTCTCTTTATTTTGAATGATAATTTAAAAAAATCCAATATTTTTACCATGATAATAACAATAGTTTTTGTTTCTTCTTATAAAAAATGACTTTATTAAAAGTAGTAAAAATTGCTATATTATTATTGACAGTGTTAACAATTATGGTAATAATGTTATCAATATAAACACTGTTACAGTTGTGTTATTTTAGAAAATGTTAATCTTGGCCAAATATAAACAAGGAATGTCATTGTTTAACAGAAGTTCCCTGTGGCGCATAGCGATTAAGTGAAACAATTTACAGTTTGGTTTTATTTATTAAGACATATTCTGAAAGACTTTTAAAATATTGGCCTAGATGAAATAAAACATAATATAAAAGCTATTCTGTTCTTTAATATATTGACCAAGTTTATTAGGTTAAAATGTCAAATAATGCACTTGAATACGATGTCAAACTAAATAAAACGATTCACTTAAATACAATTATGAACGATGGACTTAAATACAATGATAAATTATTCACTTAAATACAATGCTAAACGATGGACTTAAATACAATGTCAGTTGATGGACTTTAATAAGAGGCAAAAGGAATGTCACCTGCCCATCTATATTACTCATCCCGTCAACATTGATCTTGCTTGAGAAGGATTCACTGCGCGTTTCATTGGTGTGTCAAGATTTTGATAATGAGATTTCCTGGACATATATAATGTGGATCGACAATAGCACAAGCGAGGTAAATCACATTCAAACACCATAGAGCTTACCTCACTTGTGTTATTTTCGATCCAACTATGCTAACATGTCCAGGTGAGCTTAGATAGTAGTATGTGTAAAACAAGATCTGTTAAGGGAGATTATTAACCAAAGATACACAAAAATCGCAGTTATTTCATGGAAGTAAATTGTAAATGGAATTTTAAAGATATCAAATCAATAATAATAGTTTCATTATTGTGGTCGACATATTTTAATCCATAAGATAATTTATCCTTTTGGAAGTTTGGTTAGCTTAGGAGAGGACGACACTATATTAGATGGCTCAAATGGGAATGAATTTGTATAGCTTATAAACCAATTTGTTACACTGTCTATTCTGATCAGCGTCATGTTTAGCTAAATGAGTTGAACATAATTATGTCTTTTGAAACTTTCCCGTGGTGCTTATAATTGTTTTCTGTATTTTTAAAACTATATAAATCTTTGCATTTTTTGGTGTTATAATTAAATCTTAAGTGTCGTTATTTACCATTCTAATTTCTTGAAATGTTGTTGTGCTACTGAAGGTGTTGTTCAAAATTGTGTTTTTTGTTGTTAATTATGTTGATGGTGTTGTGTTATTACGATCGTCTAGTATTTGATGGTGTTGTGTTATTACGATCGTCTAATATTTGATGCTGTTGTGTTATTACGATCGTCTAGTATTTGAGCTTTTATATAGAGGGTCAAACTTAACATAGCCGATAGATGGCGCCCCTCTCAAACCGGTATAATATTTTATTATAATAATTAATGTATTTGTAAATTTAAATATATTCAAGAATTCAAGTGAAACTACAGCCTTGCATAAGTAATGTTCATCGTTCGTAAAAACAACAATAACAACAACAACAACAACAACAACAACAATAACAATAACAACAACAACATTAACAATAACAATAACAATCGTTAATGGAATAAAAACAGTTTTTTACTAGCGTAGAGAACCACAACATGACTATTAATTGTCACACACAGCAACAAAGCAAAAACTAATTCGAACTAGAAAATAAACACTAGAATCATGACCTATAAAAACACTAAAGAAACTAAACAACCAAACAACAACAACAAAACAACAATACCAAGATAACAAGAATCATACCAGTCGCAAAACAAGACAAAATCAACAAAAAAAAACAAAGCAAAACAACATCAAACCAAAAAAACAACACAATAACAAAAACAAAAAAGTAGAACAACAAATAAAAGGAAAACACAACAAACAAAAAAATAACAACAACAAAAACAAAAAAGAACCACAACAACAAAATAAAAAAAACAGCAACAACAAAAACAAAAAAGAACAACCACAACAAAAACAAAAAAACAACAACAAAACAAAAAAACAACAAAAAAACAAAAAAACAGCAACAACAAAAACAAAAAAAGAACAACAACAACAAAAACAAAAAACAACAACAACAAAACAAAAAAAAACAAAAAAAACAAAAAAAAAAGGTTAATTAAATGAATGATTTGATCACAGCTGACGAGAGGAAATTCTCTTCAGGCGTCGAGGTTTTCCCTCTTTCTGCTGCCACGAGGGGAGACATCAAAACCTCGACACTGCTTACCATTTCCCTCTGACAATCATGATAATAATGATAATAATAATGATAATAATGATAATAATAATGATAATAATGATAATAGTAATGATAATA
>JARUHE010315525.1:0-11764 GCA_031471125.1 Archaeomysis grebnitzkii | reverse complement strand
GAGAGAGAGAGAGAGAGAGAGAGAGAGAGAGAGAGAGAGAGAGAGAGAGATATATATATATATATATATATATAGAAAGAGAGAGAGGACCTCGTAGGTGTACGCATGAACGAACATACGATGGAACATTCGAGATTAAACACCAAATGACATGAATAATTATCAAACGATTTGGTTGAACATTATGTCATAAACAGATGGCTTAAATTTGCATTTAAATTCACAATTTATTTTCATCATTAAACACATTTTTTTCTCGCAATGACAAAATAAATTCTTCAATCATTTAAACTGTAAAATAAAAATAAATTCTTAAATAATTTAAAATGCAAAATAATAAATTAATAAATAATTTAAAATATAAAACAAAAAATAAAATATTAAATAATTTAAAATATAAAACAAAAAAAAATTAAGTAATTTAAAATGTAAAACAAAAATAAATTATTAAATAATTTAAAATTTAAAACAGAAATAAATTGTTGAATAATTTAAAATGCAAAATAATAAATTATCTGAATGAAAATTTAAGACATATGTGTAAACTTATTTGAAATTTTTTTGACGAAACTATTTCACAATTCAAAAAATATTATAATTCGACTATTTTCAAATAGCTTAAGTTGTTTGACAGTATTATTTATTATTTATTATTTATTATTATTTATTCATTATTATTTAATATTTATTATTTATTATTTATTATTTATTATTTATTATTATTTATTATTATTCATTATTTATTATTTATTATTTATTATTTATTATTTATTATTTGCTATTTATTATTTATTATTTATTATTTATTATTTATTATTATTTATATAACAATTTGTTATTTATTATTTGTTTTTATTATTTATTATTTGTTATTATTTATAAAACAATTTGTTTGTCTTTTTATATATTTAGAAAACTAAAAAGTTTTTAAATAAAACAAAAATGTTTGATAAGCCTAAAAAATAATTTATTTATATTTTGTGTAAGCCAACAAAAAATACGAGAAACGAGAAAAAAGACGATTGAAAATAGGAGCAAATTCCGTAGATTCACATCATTAGGTTCGCTACAGATCATTTGCACGAACTATAAACAAACAGGGTGATAAATCAAGAACTTTTTGCTTGATTAAATTTTGTTTTTGTTCTTTTTGATTTGAATAAATTAACCCTTAAAACATGCACGCTTACTGCCGTAACATAACGTTTTGTATTAGAATTTAACCACTTAACGTCTGAACGTTTATTGTTTTAATGTTACATTTTGTATTTAATTTTAACTATTAACGGATGAATATTTGTTATTTGTACATTACATTTTGTATTGAAAACTAACCATTCAATTGTTAATACTTCTTCACTAAGGCGTCAAAGGGTTAATAAAATTCTATTTGGTTTTTATGATTATTCAATCCGGTGCTCAAATCGCAAGACCCTTTGATTTAAGCCTTTAAAGTTTTTCATTTTGATAACAAATTTATTGAACTTTTAAATTGGCTTTGATTTTTTTAACTTTGTTACTTTAGTTTGGGCATCCTTTTTTTGTACGTAGTTAATGATAATGTTTTATTTTAATGTTTCAACCTACAGTATATGGACGCATTCTCGGCCAAACTTTTCTTGATTTAAAATAAGTTTTTTTTATTTAAATCACATTGACACAATTTTGTACCAATTTTATTGAATCATTTGTTCTTGATTCAATGAAAACCGTATAGCATGTGCCAATGTGATTTAAATCAAGAAACGTTTGATCGAGAACGCGATTGATATGTTTGAATACATGTGAGTGTAAAATGATTTAGGCTACAGTTTTATAAAACTTGAACATAGTTGTTTTATAACCAGGACTCTATATGTTGTATCTCGGCCAAGAATTAAGAATTACGTCAACTAAAACAATATTAGAATATGTACTTAGTTTTAAACTATTCAATGAGCTATAGAAATATAATTGGATCGACAATAGCACAAGTGAGGTAAGCTCTATGTTATTTCAATGTGGGTTGCCTCACTTGTGCTATTGTTGATCTAATTATATAAAGATATATAAAATATAAATGAACAATGAAAAAAATACGAACTAATTTTTTATTGTTTTTATTTTAATTTTTGTGGTGTCACAAAAAGGGAAATTAGTAAATTTTTAATTATTCCATAGAATTGAAGTATCCCGATTATATGAACACGATATGATAAAAATTGTCATATATAGTAACATATCTTGTTATACTTATCGTGTTCATGGTAATGATACCAACGTTGTTTGGTGCACTGATACTTTAGAAACGTCACCATAAATATGGTAAATACCATTCAGTATTTATGGTAGTGATATAACGTAATCTGGTATGGTAATACATTTATTACGTTACCATAAATACGGTAGATATCGAAAAATATTTATGGTAATAATACCACTGTAATGCAGTATAATAACTCATTTAATGCATTACCATAAATACAGTAAACACAATACGACAGACAAGCCTTGGATATGATTAAAGAAATAAATGTGAAAAATACTTCGACCACAAAATTGTGAACTTACGCAACATTTCGATGCTTTGTTGCGTCTGTGTTGGTGTGGAAGAGATCTGTGAAATCGTGCGATGTAAGAGGATTATGAGAACTCTATACAATGGTGGCGGTTGATGTGTGGCGTTGACCTACAGTTACAATTATAATTATAACTGTAATTATAATTATATTTATAATTATAGTTATAACTATAATTATAATTATAATTATAATTATAATTATAGTTATAGTTATAATTATAGTTATAGCTATAATTGTAATTATAATTATAATTATAGTTATAATTATAATTGACATTATAATTATATTTATAAATGGTAATTATAATTATAATTTATAATTATAATTATAATTATAATTATTGTTATAATTATAATTGTAAAGTTATAATTTTAATTGTAAAGTTATAATTATAATTATTATAATTGCAATTGTAATATTAATCATAAATTTTAAAATACGGAAACCACATGAATTACAGTGTTTAAAGTACTGACATCACATAATTTTATAGTGTTTAAAATACAGACATTATATGATTTTACAGTGTTTAAAGAACGTAAACCACATGCCTTACAGTGCTTAAAGTACAGAAATGACATGACTAACAGTGTTTAAGATACGGAAATAACAATATAAAGAAGAGAAATAAAAATCATGGACGAGATAAAACATAATCAAAATAACATATCGAAGGTCGTTCAAATAATCAGATAATAAAAGTTATTAAAAGAAAGAAGAAGAAGAAAGTATTATATCTAATGGAGGAATCGTGAAAGTTCCGTCGTAAAACATGCATTAGCCTAGAAAAGGATCGAGCAAATCTTTTTTCTGCAAAACATTCATTCAAAAATCTTAAGAATTTTCATCATCATTTATTACCGTCTTCGCAAAGTTATAATTCTGCTGGATTAATTAACGTTTTATGGTGGCCGTTAAACACGACCTGATTTTCATTAAGATTTTTGTAATTAACAATGAAACTATGGAAAAAATTTAACATGGTGTATTGATGAATATTTAACTGAGCAGACAAAGGCTAGTGAGATGAGATTTAATAATTATAATTCAAGAAATGCTAAAAATGTTTTATGTTGTTACGAGTACAAACTTTACTGTATTTCAAATTGTAATTTGTGGATTTCATAGAGAAGTTATTACAAATTTGGAGTTGCTATCATGCTTGTGAATAGCTTATAAAAGTGTTTTTGTGATTGAACTGTCAACACATAGAATACAGACTACTTTGCTCTATTGGTCAAACTGTGGTTGGCTATTTGTTTTATTCATCCAAATATTGAATTTACTGTAATTCAAGATTTTGTTTGTCATAGGTTGTTTGAAAAAGTGATCTATATATAATTATTTATCATTATTGTTGTTAGATACGAATTTATTTGTTAAATCAGATTAATTACAGTTTTGAAAATCAATTAACTTTAATTTTAGGCTGCCGTTCTGTTTATTTTTTCTAAAGTTTTCAAGTTTTATCACCAAACCAAGAAGAGGTAAATTGCTAACCAAATGTTACTATAATGTATCGTTTGGTAAGTTTATACGCATTTTATTTCTATTATCAAATGACTTGTTTTTCATCAGTGGTGATTTTTTCAACCTTTCACCCAATGTTTACCCTACACCCATTACCCTACATTACCCTACACCCTACACCCATTACGTATTGAATCGTGTACAAACTCTTGCAATATCGTATGGAGTCACATTAAATTCGTATACTTCTCATTGTCTCAAGGTGTGCTAGTGTGCAAAATACATAGATTACATATTAGTCAGCTATAGCCGGTAGCAGTATGGAGATTTTACCGTTAATGATCTGCGAAAAGCATTTGCCCGGAAATATAACAAATAATATTAATTCAAATATTCAATGAATATTTTATATCAAGTAATATGTACCCTAAGGATATGCAACCGACATGTGGTGCTTTCTTGAAGCTGGGGTAAGCTTTGCATATGAGATTTCAAGGGAATACAGACACGTTCAAATTCCCAATGAATAGTTTGGAGTCGAATAGATGCGAATCAAAATTGCTTACGCAGCATTAATCTTCAGACGAACTTCGTATCCACTAGGCCAACATAGCTCAAAAAGTCATCGTCATACAAATGTTAAAATAAAAACTTAAAAAATAATTTTTATTTGATACTTATAATATAATAATATAACATTTATTATTTCATACATCTTTGATACTTACAATATAATAATATAACATTTATTATTTCTTACATCTTTGAAACAAACAAAATAAAATTTAACAAATACAGTATATCTAAATGTCTTTTTATTTGTTGTTTCCACAATTAGCAGTTAACATAAAACTACACACTTAAGAATTGAAGGAAAAACATTCAAATCTCATTTTACGTACCATGGTCTAATTTCAAAGAAAGTCCAAGCAATACAAACAACTACCAAGCAATCATTTTTATAAACCGCAAAAAATTTCAAAAGACAATTCTTTCGTACTTTCAATAAATAAAAAATGAAAAACACTAAATATTTTCAGTCAATCATCGCTTTAATAACAAACTTGTTTAAATAAATTACCAAATAGTAATGCACCGCATTACCAAATTTACTTTAAACGTTATAATTATAGCACAACTAAAATTAACCAACTGTAACCAAAATGTGCAGACACACACATACAATACACTATGTGTCTGCGTACACATAAGCGTACATGAAAACAAACATAAATGTGCGCACATAAACATACATGCAAACGCAAACATACATACACTACATGCATAAGATATGAAGATAGCTTGAGCAAAATGAATTAAAAAAAATAGATTGGGTATATATCTAGCTTTATTTTGACTAAAATTAATCTAAAATAAATTAATTAATTACAAATAGCGAGAGAGCTTTATAATATTTTCTTTAAATAAATATCAAATACAAAACATTTTATTACACAATGCATAAGAAAATCTTAAAACTTAAACAAAGCATTTTTAAACTTTGGAAAATAAATATTTTTTAATATCTAAGATAGTAAAATTGACTAACCTTTGTTAACAGTGCACTTCTAACAAAGGTTAGTCAATTTAGTGATGTAAATTTTGATTATCTTAGACATAAAAAGTCAATCCAGTGTTTTCAGTGTGATTATTTGTCACTGTAAGGTCTAAAGTAGATTGAAGTTAGTGTTGAAAACAACATTTATTTTATTGGACAAATGTGTCTCCAGTGACTTGAGAGATGAGAGAATTGAGTTGATTTTCTGTCCAATTTGACCAGTGCAATAAGGGCTTATTTCAATAGTAACTTGAACGTATTTTCACCCTTATGGCAATAAATATCTAAACATTAACAACCTAAAAAATTAAAATTATGAGTTCAATTGTTTTTTCCACTCTCTCTCACTTTCGAATAGTTTTCTATCTCTCTCCCAAATGGGATTCACGATGTGTCTGCTTGCCAAAATCAAGCTGACTTCTTTTGTCTCTTGCTCCTTTTCCTTTTGCTTGCGCTCCTTCTCCTTGCTTGCAGCCAGCTTTCTTGCAATCAAAATGTTGATGTCGTCATTGGCTAATATTTGTAGGTTTGGAATGATGTCACGCACTAGCCTGTGCCTGGGGCCTAAAGCAATTTTCAAAATTTTTTCAGCTTCCTCCAAAAAGTTGAGTCCTTCTTGGAAATCTCTTAAACACAAAAATGCTTTGCCCACTTTCATCAGGAACAAGCCATACAGTGGATGGTCTCGTCCGCAGTAATATCTGAAGAGAACAATTTGTTTTTAAATTTTTTTTAGAACGTAGGCTTATGAGTTAAAAATCTGCATTCAAATTATTTATAATTGTTTTATACACATTGCTTACACATTCAAGGCTTAGAGTATGGTTAGCCTATTGAAAAGTTAATGAAATTATTAATCCGAATACTGATGTTGGTAACTACATTTTGGAGGCACCACGTTTAGCTTAAGGAACACAAGTCTACCTCACAAATCAACATAATAATAGACAACACTATATAAAAATAATAAAAAAACATTAGATAATAAAAAACAAAAAGAAAACAAAATTTTCAATGGCCATGTCACATTGGAAACACCGCTTATCAGTAAAGCAAAGGTAAGTTGGATACATTCACATCTTGTGCAACCGTTAGGTTTGTTGCAAGAATATCAAGTTTGATTATCTGTGAACTGAGAGTGGTCGTCATGATGTACTTTGATCAGTGATTGCACTGAGCAGGGTTGTTAAAAACATAGAAATAGAACCTTCAATCAAGTGTGTTTCACTGTTTTGAACTAATTTTCATTGTTTTTAACTACTTTAAAATCATCTAGATTGAAAAATTCAACAGCTAGGCTCAGTAAAAAACATCTAGTTCTAGCTGAAAAACAGCTAGAGTGGAAACACTGGCAGCAAGTTAACCTAACATTACCCTAAGGTCTACAATACAATGAATTTTGCATTGAAAATAACCCTACAATTGTCATTTGTTTGTCCCTACAGGCGTTAAAGGGTTAAGATGTCTTGCACTCGTAGTCTGGACCTCGGGGATGCCAAAAGTTAACAAAAAACAATTTAAAAATTAAATAAAAAACACCTCATAAATAAATAAATAATTAAAACAAAATAATTATCTACCTCATTCCTTCGATATTCATGCTTCCGTACTTGAAGGCTAGAGACCACGACCCTTTTCCGATGGCGGCGTTGAAGGCAAAGTTTAGCGTTCTCACACGCCAGGCGTTCAAGGGGAAAAAGAGAGTCTCCTGCCTCTCCAGGAGGTTGAAGCAATCCTCGAAATCTGGAAATGAATGAATTAATTGAATTAAATAAACTAAACAATTAAAAATAGAGCAACGAAAAACAATATCTAAATTATATTATATTATTAAATAATAAAACAAAATTAAATATTTAAATTAAATTAAAAATAAAATAAAAATTATCTCCTCCAAAAAAACTTTCTTCACAAGCAATAAATGAATCGACAATAGCACAGGTGAGGTAACCCACCTTCAATTAGCATAGAGGTTACGTCACTTGTGCTGTCATTTAATGTTACACCGTCATAAAGAGATTGTTGATAGAGAGCCAATGTTAAATGGGTGCTAACTAGCCAGAGTATAGCATATATAGCACCAACCTTTATGAGTTGCTGTTTACCAGATTAATGTGATTAAATAATGTAATACAACCCCTGAATTCACAGAAAATTGACCAGTTAACATAACGTTCTATCTGTTAGTGAAAAAAAACTACAAAACCTAAACGTGTACGAACAAAACAATCATTCTCTCTATCCAGAGTATTAAACTTGTACAGTCATAGGCACATAAATCTGGAGTTTGTAATGTATTTCCTTTTAATTCCAACATGCTTGTGTTTATATTTATTATTTAGTTTATTGAACATTCATCGTAATAAAGTTAGCTTAAGTATTACCCTATTACGTATACTATAACCCGTAATTACCCGTATACCGTATACTATAAATTACAACAAAAGATTATAGGTCTTCGGTTCAGGTTTATTCCTAATCTTAGAGGATAATTCTCCTATGTGCAGATCCATATTGATGTGTCCAGCACTATTAAATCTTTTATGTGCATGTCCATATTGATGTGTATAGCACTGTTAATTCTGCTATATGCATATCCAGATTGATGTACCTAGCACTGTACATGATTCAAATGGCACACTTAATTATAACATTGGTTTCCAACTTTCAGGCGGAATCCTAGTGCAATCTCTCCAACCACGCTGAAAACACTTGACTAACTTTTATGTCTAAGATGGACTAACCTTTGTTAATAGTGCCACTTTTTGTTGATTAAATCAAAAAAGTATCACATTGTAAGAATGTGATACAATTCGATTGAATCTCAATAAAGTTGACTGAATCAACATAAAGTGTGCACTGTTAACAAAAGTTAGTCAATTTGATGATGTCAATTTGACTATCTTAGACATACAAATTAGTCAAATGTTGTCAGTGCATACACAGACACAAAAATGAGTTACACGACCTGATTAGCTTTTAACTCACCTTGCGTCTGCTTACCCCGACAGCATTCCTTAGGGTAAGGGTACACAGTTGGCTGTGGGTAATAGTTAATAATATTCAATGTAAAGCTCTAAGACCAGCAAATTACTATAAAAGACTATAACTATATATTCATCATTATTAACTATTAATTGTAATATTTATTTATTATTATCATTAATATTATTATTGTAACTGATAATATTACTAACTATAATTATCTTTTTTATTTTAATTGTAGTTTTATTAATTATATTTATTATGGTTATTATAAGTATAACTATTATTGATTATAGTTACTATTGTTATTATAACTATCAATATCATTATTTATATTATTGTTATTATAACTATCAATATCATTATTTATATTATTGTTATTATAACTGACAATATTATTAATTATAATTCTTATTAATATTATAAATATCAATACTATTATTTGTAAGTATTATTATTGTTATTACAACTAACTATATTATTAATTATAATTATTATTATTATTATAATAATTAACATTTTAATCTACTCACTGATGTTATCTTCTTTCATAGTCTCGAAGATATCAGCGGTGTGCCGCGACACACTCTGGAAGGTCTCAACAGAATCTTCGTCGATGACATTCCAACAAGTGGGACACACCATCTCAATCGTCTTGCCGTTGGGGTCGACAGTAACCGGACCACCACAGTCTTTGTTGTCTGTGGGTTACAAAATAGTATTAGCACAAGTGAGGTAAGCTCTATCTCATTTTAATGGGTGATACTTCACTTGTGCTATTGTCGATAGGACAAGTGAGGTAAGCTTTAATTTATTTGAATGTGGGTTATCTCACCTGTTCTATTGTCGATCCATATAACTCTTGAACTATCGGTCAAGAAATAAAAGTCTCCAACAGGTAAAAAATTATGCAAATACACAATTTGAAATTGGGTTTTCATTGTTATAAAACATTAATATGTAATAATCAAAGTATTCATATTGTTTTATTTATAAAGATAATTGAATACATTTTAAAGTGCATATTTAAAATCATTTTTCAGTTGACGGGGATTTTTATTTCTTGGGTAATAGTACAGAACACGACTTTTTTAAGAACAAGAATCAAAGGTGGTATACCATAGACTACACAGTATAGTCAGTCTATGGGTATACTTTATGATAGTACGGTATTTACCGTTTTTATGATCCGATACCAAATTTATTACCATGCATAATAATAATGAATACCTAGAGTCTAGAGTCTAGAGTGTGTTAAATTTTTCAATATTCATTTTTTCATTTGAAACATCTTAATTTTAATTAATCATAATGGGACTGAAACAGAAGAAAAGTTGATTTGAATCAAGAAAAGTTGATTTAAATCAAGAATAGTTGATTTAAATCAAGAATAGTTGATTTAAATCAAGAAAAGTTGATTTAAATCAAGACAAGTTGTGTCGACCCCATGGCTTTGTATGGTATTTTATGTTAGAAACAATGGTTTTGTAACCTTTTTCGTATACGTAATGGTGAAAACCATGAATTCATAACCTTTGTGTTGCCCATAGTGATAGGATTTAACTACATAACCTTATATGTGCCTCCAAGTTATAAACCAAGATTTTTAAACTCAAGTTTTCAAAACCACCTTTTTAGACTTAAATTTTCAAAACCCACGTTTTCAAAACCCAATTTTTTAGACTTAATTTTTAAAAACCCACGTTTTCAAAACCCAAGTTTTTAAAACCCAATTTTAAGCCAACACACTGAGACTCACCGCACTTGAGGGAGTTCTCGATCTGTATGTAACCCTCGTCGTGGCACCGTTGACAGTCACACCAGAAGTGCCACGTCTCGTGCAACTCTCTCTGCCGGAACAACCTTGGCCGCGTGGCGTCGATGTAGCTTATTCGGAACTTGAATTGGAGGAGTTTAAGCTGTTTAGTAAATTTACAAGATTTTTTTGTTCATTTTTGTTTTTATTTTTATTTTCATTTTTATAAAAATGTGAAATGTAAGAGAATCGTAGCCTGAATACATAAATACAATTTTTTTTATTGAAAGAGTTATGCCCTACCAAAATAGATTTTTAAAAGCAAAACAAAATCGATACTATAATGCTTGCGGCATTATAGGCTAAGCTTTCAGTAACCACTAGCAAGCCTTAAGCAAACAGAAGGAGGTGTTCTTTTAAGTCAACTATATCGATAAAAAAAAACGATATCTCGGCTTTTGCTGTCTATGCTAATGTGTGTTGAAAGTGTATCCGCTGTTTGAACAGATGCAACACCATAACCACACCACCACTACCAACACCAATAACAAAAACATCAACAACACCACCACCACCATAACCATGACTACTATAATTCCACCACAACATCACAATAACCAAAATGCAGCACACTCATCACAAGCACCACTAACACCAACATCACTAACACCAGCACAATAATCACAACCATCACTAATTTCACCACCACCACCACCATCACCACTATAATACCACCACAACACCACCATCACCAACAGCAGCACAATTGTAACAACCACTACTACAACCCCACCACACCACCACCACCACCACCTTTATAACCCACCACAGCATCACCATCACCAGCAACAGCACAATCATCACAACCATCACCACCACCACAACAACAACACCACCATCGCCAGCAGCAGCACAATCATCACCACCACCACAACCTCCACCACCCCCACCACCACCACCCCACCCACTTTGGTGATGTCGAGGTTGTTCATAGGGATGAGACTTCTGACGACCAGCGTCTTTCCCTCGAAGGTTGGATAAGCGTTGGGGATGCAGGCGTGGTCGAACACCGACCCAGCCACGTAAAGGGCAGTGCCAAGGGGCATCAACTGACTGTCCAGCAGGCAGAACCGGTTCACCATCATCTGCAATGATAGTAATAAGATTAAAATAATAATAAATACTATAACTATAAAAGTAATAACAAAAATTGGTCCTATAATAATTATATTGATAAGAACAATAATAATAATAATAATATTAATACAAATAATAATAATAACACTAATACAAGTAACAACAATAATAGTAATAATAATAATAATAATACAAGTAACAACATTGATAGTAATAATAATAATAATAATAATAATAATAAAAATAATAGTAGTATTAGTAATAATAAGAGTGATAGAGTTATCCACACTGCCATAA
>JARUHE010315514.1:0-11765 GCA_031471125.1 Archaeomysis grebnitzkii | reverse complement strand
ACACACACACACACACACAGACACACACACACACACACAGACACACACACACACACACACACACACACACACACACACACACACACAAAACAAATTCATAAAATAAACATTTATTGAATTATAGCCACGCGAGATTGCAGGTCATCTATGGCTAGTTTTCTTGAATAATAACTTTGCGTAAAAATGAAAATAAAATTCTATAGATTTTTTCCCCTAAAAATGATGGTTTTAATGAACTTAAAAATATCTCGCTATTTTCACAAGAAGTGAAGTCAAATTTTAAAGTTTTTTTATAAGTTCAATTGATCTGTAATCTAGGTTTATGTCTTTTACATCTGGTTGATGGATGCCCTATTATATCCTTTTTTTTATTTTTGGTTTCACATTTTTTTTTCTATGAACAAAGGTTAAATAAAAATAAATCTTCATATTTTATTTTCTTTAAAAAAAATAATGTTTTATTTTTATAAGAGATGAAAGAAAATGTTGAATTTGTTTTTATTTTTATGTTTTGAATTTACAATTTTTTCTTGAACAATAACCTTGCTTAAAAAATAAACACGTTTCTATAGATCTTTTCCCCAAAAATGATGGATTTTAATGAACTTAAAAATTAGTTTGCTATATTTACAAGAGGTGAAGACAAATGTTAAAGTTTTTTTTCGATTTCACAGTTTCTTTTTATTGAAAAAAGTTTATAGATAATAACCTGAATAATAACTTGGCTTAAACATAAAAATCTTCTATGAACTACATTTAAAAAAAGTGTTTTTTAGCACTAATTAACATAAAAATATTTCACTATGAAATCATTTGTTACCTCTGGTTGATGGATGCCCTATTATATTTAACTTGTTTTGTTATTTATTAGTTTGGCTTGTTTTTACTTCATCCAACATTGGAATATAATCATTAGGTCAAAAACCATGTAAAACAAGCTTGGCTGGTGCATGACTGGTATTTTCAGTGACATTTATTTTGTTTAGTTTTAAAAAATACTAACCAATACATAAGCAAACCGTACAGGTTTGTAGGGGAGACATATTATAAATCATTGCTCTGAATTCAACAAGTCCATATAAAAACGTATTTGTTTCAATAAGTTTAAATTTCAGAAAGCATATTAAAGATATATCATTGCTAATGCATATTATTATTTATTTATTATTTATTTATTATTTATTTATTATTTATTTATCTTTATTTTCGTAAAATATTTTCGCATATATAAATGATTATTGCTCTTAAATAAAAAATAAACAATGTTTAAGCAAGTTTAGAAAAAAAACAAGTCTACAAATTTTTTCCTAGATAAACCTAAATAGATCAAATAAAAAATAAACAATGTTTATTCAACTTTAGAAAAAACAAATCCACAAATCCCTAACAACAATTAAGAGTAACTCAGCTAATAATGCGAACATTTCAACAAAAGCAAAAGATAAAATGTGGCTCTCATGAAATGGTTTTTGTTCGTGTTCAGGAAACCTTAAAAGTCACTCGAACACGTGTATTTCTTATTTCCGTTAATTTTTTCTCAATTAAATGTTCTTCAACATTTTTCAATTTTAAAACAAACATAAAATGCAACAAATGCATAAAATAAAACAAATATGATTGTGAATAACAAAACAATCTTATACAAATACTGATAATATATTATAAAATAAAATTTAATTTAATTGACAATGAATATTTCATTAATTAATTGCTATGTATCTAAGTTGTGAACGTAATTTGGTGTGTAGTTTAGTTTTAGTTAATAAAGACTTTTTCCAAATCCTTTAAATAAAGTTTTCACCCATGTTGATTGTCTCCCTTGTAAATCACCCAACCACAATTTTTCAACCTTGCGTGGTTCTAGTTTGTCTTCAGCGATGTATCATTCAATGTTAAATGCATAGTTAATCTGTCGTTGGTTAAGCAATGACATTGAAAATGTAGAATCCGATCGCAAGGTGGAAGCAGCCTTGTACCATCCTTCTATGTGAAAGTGAACGTGTTTGTTTGTTTTTGCTGTGAACTGATCTTCACTTCATGTTATGCGTAACCATTTCCGTATTTTATTTTTTCGATGCTGTCAAATACCAAGTATTTGATGGCAATATTTCTCGCTACTTTTAGCAAAATTTTGTACTTAACTGATTATTTTTTGGTGATCATAACAATTACGTATCGTCACAAAAGAAACAGAGAACCAGGTTCAATGTAACAGTCTCGCTGGATGGCTTATTATTTAACATGTGTGAAATATTAATATTGAATTTAAATTGTTACATTTATTGTAAATAGCGTACGTGATGGCTATTAGTTTAACGTGTTTGAATAGTAACAATTAAACTTTGAGTATTAAATATAAATTATTATAGTTATTGTATAAACAGAAAATCTTTATTTAATAATGTGTATAAATTTAACATTAAATTAATCATTTAAACGTATTGGTATATTTCAATAATCCTTTAAATCAATAAATTAAAAATTAAAATAAAATTATAAAGATTGAAATCTAACCATGTTATCGCTCGCCCCTAAGTTTAGGCCTATTTTGTCTTTTTTTGATAGTGACTAATATAGTGAGTAGCACAGATTAAGGTTATTTCCTTATACTGTGTGAGTAGGCTAAAAGTTTTGCAATTTAGTTGATGCAAAGTCGTTTTGTATTAAGAAAATATGTTTTAATTTTATTTTATCGTTCGTTTTTGTTTTTACTTTGATTTTTCTCTAAAACTTGTATTTAAAAAAAAACTTGAATTTTTATGGTGTTTATGGACTTGTTGATTTTAGAGCAATAATTTTTAGATGTTTCCCCTGTAAACCCATAAGTATTTTGTATAGTATATACCCCATTTGATTTTAATTTTACCAGTTATCATTTATCCTAACTTTAATGCGATTCAGTTTTTGTTGTTGTATGTCTGGGTAAATTGTCTATATATAATTACATTCAGGTTATCTTTGAAAAAAGTTAGGAAATAGTTTATTCTTGCCATGGTCAAACTTGCATGCGTAGAAAAAGATGAATTCAAATAGTGGAAAGTGGAACAAATTAACACACAAGAACCAAGAAACAAATTGGCCCAACCAATTTATTTGAATTGATTTTATGGCAAGTTTCAAACTTATTAATTATTTTATTTTTATCAAACGGGCTCTTATGCAAATTAATTATTGGGCATTTTTAACAATTGAATTTTATTTTGTTTTCATTCAGACATAGAAAAGATCGAATTTTTCATTTACAAGCTCTTAAAGAATGTTTATATTTTTTGATCAATTAAAAAATATATTTTTATTTTCCAATGAAAAATCTGGCATGTCATAATTAGCCAAATTTGTTTGAGTTACAAATTAAATTTCTGACATTTTATTTCTACTTTGAAGTGAGGAAATAATTAGTATGTAGGTTTATGATTAAAAAGGTTTATTTGAATATTTCTAATTAAAGTTTTTGTAAAGTCTTACTTATATAACCTAATTAAAATGCGATTTTCCATAGATTTGCATTAATATATTTTAATTAAAATTATATAAAACTGAAAACATATTTACATTCATTTCTTTGAATGAAAATATTTAAAAACTTGAAATAGATTTACAATAATGTCCTTGAATGAAAATATATAAACCCCAAAAATGTATTTGAATGAAAACAAATGAAAAAATCGTCAACATGACTAACCTTTGCATCGTTGGCAGGCGTACGTGATGCGGTTTCCGACGTGCGACATGATCCCCATCATGGCGGCCACCGAGGTGATCAAAGAGGAGATTTCGGAGGACGAATCCGAACATTTGGTGTCACGGAGGTGCAAACTGAACGTGGAGGCGCCGTACATCCTGAAGAAGGTGACCACAACCACCCTTGTCCTATACATTAAGGCTTGTTTTCAATGTTAATTTCAATGTGTTTTAGTCCTTATGACAATGATTAGTAAAGTAAGGAGTTGTGTCTCGGAGACATGTTTGTGTGGAGAAAAATCCCACCCGATCTTATTATTATCTTATTAATTGTTGTAAGTTATATATTATCATTATAAAAGTTAAACTTTGTTGGAGGTGAAACTCATTGCCTATGAGTCAATTTTCATGGTTGGTCTGTTAAATTTTTCAGAACATAGGCAAATGTTGATCATTTTCTATTTTAGAGAAATGTTTGCTAAATATAATTAAAATAAAACAAAAAAAATGTTATCAACTACTTTCATTTAACAAATGTTTTTAAAAATCTTCAATTTATTTGAATATATATGTTTTTGTGGTTTACGAACTTTAGTTTTTAGAAAAGTAAACCAAATTTTTATTTCATTTATCATTTTCATACTTACTTATTTACAATAAAATAAAGAGCTACCAGTTCTAAACAACCTGTATTCATTATTTTTTGTATAATTTATATTTTTTATAAAGTAACAATTTCTTAGGTTTATTGTGACCTAGCCTTTAAAACTTATAACCCCATAGGATTTGGTTCTGTACTAGTTTGCAAATTAATTTCATATATCCGTATGAAAAGGAAATGTGTATAAGGAAAACAATCTAGTTTCTATTCTGCAATAGTATCAATATTATAGGTATTGATATATGTAACATTTCATTAAATTTGTTGTAATTAAAAATCTAATTACTGATTTGATTTTCAGCTCATGGGTGTTGAATACCTCTATTTTGTACAAACAAATACACTAAACAAAAGTGAAAGATTGTTAAGTATAGAAGCCTATAATGAAAGTTTCAACTCAAGAGTAATTATTAATGAGAATTGTAAATATTGGGTGAGTTTACATTTTACGTTTTTTATTACCAATCTAAATCTAAAGCTAATTGTTTCAATATTCCATTCACAATGGCTAAACATATCCTTAGAGTATCCAGGATAAGTTCTAAGCAGGTCGTTCCAACTTCATTGTCTAGCATTCATATCTGTTTAACTTCTGTACATACATCTTGAATTGAATGTTGAGAACTAGAGTTTGAGGTTATCATAGCTTTTTGTTGGAAAAATCTCTCCTTGTCTATCAGTTCAGTTTAGTCTAGTCAGTGCTTGGATGGGTGACTGCCAAAGCTTACTGGATGTTGACCTTTTTTAATACAATTTTTTTGTTGATTATGAGTTGCCTTATATGTAATTCTAAACAACATTGTCACATCTATTTTTTGGTGCAGTCACAATTTATTGAAATAATAGGTTTTTAAATCGGTCATTAGACAGAAAAGAATATTTGTTTTTAATTTTACAGGTTTGTTATTAAAAATGAATTGCATGATATATAATTCTAAACATTATTGTCCTAAGGATTTTTTTGGTAAAATCAATACTTATTGAAATAATAGGTTTCAAATGACTGATTAAGCAAGACTTGAAATATTTTTGACAAAAGTATGTTAATAATTTTTTTATATTATAATAATCATGTTCTTTATAGTTTCTATCCATTTGGTCCTCCAATATACTTATACATTTTTATTGAATAACAAAGTCCACATTTTTTAATAGAAATTGATAGATGCAATATTATGTCCTTATTGATTTTTGTTACATTTAAGCTAATCTCGAATTTATGTAAAATATAAAAGTTCATTTTTTTGTAGGTGCATCCCGAAAACTGTGAGTGGACTTGTTTTGAACAAACCGCCAGTCTTGATGTCAAATCCTTTTTCGGATTTGAAAGTACGGTAGAAAAAATAGCAATGAAGCAATACTCCCAAAATATTTCTAAGGTGATAATTTATTATTAAATTTGCTACTTCGATTTGTAAATTCATGAACTATAAATTTATGTAAACATGCTAATGGTTTAAGTTTTCTAGAAGTTAAAATTTGATTTTTCAGGGTAAAGAAATAATTGAACATTTCATTGAAGTTTTGAAAAAGGAAGGCATAACCTCTGTACCCAAATGGGAATGCAAAATCAAAAGAAAAGTAAGAAGCTTTTGTGTTTTTTATTATTGGTTATAACTTCGTAATGAAAATTATGCAAGGGATTCTATTTCACTTATTGAATTGTATAATTTAAAATACAAGCAAAGAACTATACCTACACAAAAATGTGGTATTTGATCTAGTCTTTCCCAAAGCAATTACATGTTTTTGTTAATATTTTATTTAGATAAAGAAACAAGTTGCTATAAACAAGAGTCAGAGAACTTGACTAGTTTCCACTTCAAATTTCTATTGACCTAAGAACTTGAGTTCACATAAAGATTTGTCTTGAAGGTGCCGGAAGTTCTGGTCACCTGTGAGAAGAGTGCCACGGATGGCAGTGCCATGAACGGTTCCTTGGACAACAGTGAGGACGAGGAGACGCGCTCGCACACCACCTCCACCAACTCGGCAGATCTCCATCTCGGGGCATCCGCAGCAAACATTCCAAACCTCAAGAAAATCTCGCTGAAGGAAGGTGTGTCTAGAAACTCGGGTATTTTAATCACTAATTCATTCTCTTCTAATCAAAATCATGTTCAATTATTGGATCTGTTATTTTATTAAGTTTTAAAATAAAACATTTTTATTTTTTAAGCATAATGCTTATTAAATTAAATTGTATGAACTGCATACAATGGTAAACTAACTACTTTAAATGTTTGCATAAAATAAAATAGTTGTTCAATGTTATTTAATGGATTAATAAGTACATGCGCATGCATGTAATAAATGGAAGCTGTAATTTTTTTCTTTTTAGGTTGTATCATTTGTAAAATTAGTTTTTCATGTTTACATATCTTAGATTTCGTAAATATTCAATTAAAGAGAAGATATTTTTATTGCATAATGGTTATTTTTAAGGTTAATTATTATTGTCAAAAACAAGAAAACCAAATGCATAGGCAACATACCCTATGGACCACAGTGTAAATACAGCAAATAAAATAGGCTCAACTTTTTATTGCAAATAAAGTACTAGACAAATATAATGCGGAATTTGAATCACATACAAATGTAATATTTAATAATATATTGCCAGTACCACAATTTTGTAAGCAATACAATATAAAGCGGAATAATGAAATCTATGTTTGGTTTTGTTCCCTTGTGAACAAATAAATATGTTGTAAAAGCACCATAAAGTTTATTTTGTGTGGAGATATGTTGAAAAATGTTGTAATTAAGTTAAATAACTGCGGTAAAATCAATGAATAGAAAGTTCTATATATGTCACATGGACCAATTTTAATGGTATCTTAGGTCCTCTTTTGTTTGTATGAAAAGTGCTGTTTTATACACATGGTAATAAACTTAACATGTTTATAAAATTAAACTTTTTCTTGAATGATCATTGAATTATGAAAGATACATCTCTAAAGACACACCTGTTGCAGATGATGAACTTGATACTCAAACAATTATTTTCGACCAATGTTTCAGTGAAGATGAAACAGGTCTCAATAACAACAATAACAATAACAATGGTAACTCTTTGGCTATAAACTCGCGAGGCATCTCTCATTGTGGCCAAGATGATAAAAACTTTTTGCTCCAAGAGAGCTTTCTTGTTTTTTTTCACCTATCAACAATATTTTCACTTAATTTGCCAAATAGCTTCCAGCTAAAATCCCTTTAACATCCAAACACCAACAATTTAAAATGATAATTTCTTAACAACAGTTTTATGTTTGGTTTGATTATCATTTTTATTGAGTGGATTACTTTGAAAGAATTGTTTGGTTGCTGTATTGAAAATTGTGCTTAAGTCATCTGCTCGATCGTCCTACATAAGGTGCTTTTTGCTGGATGTTTTGTTATTACTTTGTTTTGTGAAAAAATCAACATTTATTTTTGCCAGTTACTATTGAGTTATCAAATATGATACTTGATGCTTTTTTCCCTCATATTTTTATCTTTTACGGTATTTTTTGCTTGACACATGATGGGACGTGTTCTTTAGGAGATTGTATTAATACAATCTCCATTCATGGCAGTTGTCTTTAAAGTAAACAGCACTTAAATAATATTAAGTCCTTGTAATAAGTATCACTTCACTACATATATACAGAACTTTTAAACATTTGATAAATTTTTAATCAAAATAAGTAAAATTATTTTTAAATATAGATACTTTTTGGGCTGATAATACCATTACAGTCTGTATTATGTGAATTTTTTTTTCAACACAACATCTGCATGATACCTTTTGTTATGTGTTTAAAACATTTTTCTACTTTTTCCTTATTAGTCTTGTTTTAAAGTTTTTGGCCAAATGAGAATTAAAGTTTTTACATTGAAACTGGATTTAGAATTAAATTAATTTATAAGTTAAAGCTTTTTTTTATTTATTTTTAAAAAGTTTCGTATTGCTAAAATGTTTTGAGATTGTACTTAAATTTGTATTTACTTTTAAAGTGGTGTCTATATTTTGAATCTTTAAATTCATATGTATGTGAACCAATATATTTTTTGACATTTAATCAAGTTTGTTTCTTTTATCTATTTCATGCATGGTCCTAAAATAATAGGTTATAGAAAAGGTAAGTGTACAAATTGTCAATTGATTTAAATGTGATTAATATGAAGTTTCAGCAAATAATTATTTGTGAACCAAATAAACTTGTTTTACATCTAAATTCCTTGCCTACAGATACGATGTCCAAACTTGACTCGGACTATATCAAGCGTTGCCTGGGTGACCTGAACCCTCTACAGGAGTCACGTCTGGTGCAGCTGAAGAAGTGGGTGGCTGAACTGCAGAGAGGAAAGGTGAGATCCATTATTCGTCCCAGATAAGAAATGTTGCGAAGGTGCAGTGATTAAATTGATGCCAACAATCGAAACGTGTTTGAAAATTCATACAAAAATCAATTTTTTTTAATTCAATTTAGTTCTAGTTTTTTTTATGTACATACAAATACAAATTATCAGATATGTTTGGTTTAAAGAATTTTTTGAATGGTTTATTTTGTTTATTTATCAGTTAACATTGTTTCAAATTTATTCAGGTTTCTAAAATGAGTCTACAACAATCCACAGTCTTCGTTTATTCTAGACAGGTCTGAGAGATGATTTTTTTTATTTATTTGTATAACTATGTTGTCTTGTAAATGATGTGGCGAATTCTCATTTTTTTGCTCCGTATCACCTACGCTCTTGTATCTTTTTTTTATTATATGTTGTTTTTCTTAATTAATAATTTTTTGTTGTTTTCTTTATATATCTCTTTTCTACTTTTTCTTCATATATCTAATTTTTTTGTTGCTTTCCTTATATATCAATTTTTTGTTGTTTTCTTCATATCTCAATTTTTTGTTGTTTTTCTTCAATTATCTCTCTTTTTGTCGTTCCACTCACTTTACCATTGTTTGCCTTCATGCTTTTTCTTTCTTTCATGTTCTTTTTCTCAATTTCTTTTCACAGGACACATATACATATTTCAAGCTGTTTACCACTATATAAAACAATTGCGAGCCAATTCAATAAAAATCATTGTAAGAAAAAAGTATACTAATTTTATTGAAATATATGATTGCTGACTTTGAAAATTATTTTTTACCAATTTAATTCTTCAATGTCCCAATTTTATGGAATGCATTCCTAATATTAAGTTGTATAGAAACAAAAATATTTGAAATATTGTATTGTGAAAATGTACTGTTCATACATTCTATTTATTAGGCTATGAATGGTTATGTTTCTAAACCGAGATCTACTTTTGTGGGTTATTTGTAAATTAGCCAACAAGTCTTGTCTTCTAATAGTTCATTGTCATTTGTTATCGCCTAAAACTCAATATTTTGTTTGTTAAAGTATCTTTATAAGTCACGTGACATTGGTCTAAACCCTATCGATTTTCAGCAGTCTTGTTTTTTATGGAAGTATGTATATACATATGAAATAACTAACAGATTATATATAATAACCAATTACAATTTCTATTTTCTGAATATAATTAGTGAATATTTGTTTGATACCAGCTAGCCTTAAACATAATTCATACTGCAAATGGCAAGTTAAAATACCTTTGAAAGATGAAGTTTTACATTTATTTAAAGATTAATCTGAATTTAAAAAATTTATATTTTAAAGTTAGGATATGATTTATGATTTGTTATATTTATGTGGTATTGTACAGGTCAATATTGTACAGTAGTGTTTAATGTTTCAAAGGTTATATGATTGTTTTATGAATTATAATTTTTTATGATGCTACAATATATCTTATGCAACAGTATAGCCATAGCTTAAAAATGTATAGATGCTCAACTCTAGAGTTTTCAATGGAGAATGATGGACACTCGAGTTGCCAGATGCCTCCCACAAAAATGGTGCCAGATACTTTTATATAATTTAATTATCTATCTGATTACAATGTAATTTTCCTTTCTTCCTGGGGAGAATTTTCCTTTATTAAATCATTTAATATTTTAAATGTTCCTTTTTGTATAGAACTTACATATAATCACGTATAAGCATTGATTTGCAATATTGAATATATTTAATCATAAAATATTGTCTTCTTATTGATTTATAAGCTTAAAAAAACGACAATTTAAATTGGCTTCTACGGGAAATATCTTTAAAGACTGCTTAAGACTGCTTATTTGGGTCCAAGCTTATAACATTGAGTGGTGCATCTATACGTCTTTAATCTATGGTATAACTTTGAATAAAATATATCGGTTATACAATCACCTCAGAAAACTAATTTATTTTATATATTGTGTTTTGTTTTAAATTAAAGTGTGTTTTATATTATTCAATTGAAATATGAATAAGTTTTATACACTGCGGAATGGAACCCAATCTGTTATTGATAAGGCTTCAGGCAATAACCATATTCTAGCAATATTTTGCAACATTTCCATCCACTCTAACCTCCTCCTCACAATCAGGTGCCGAGTGACACAATGCTCCTTCGTTTCCTGAAGGCTCGAGACTTTAACTTGGACAAGGCGCGCGAAATGCTGAGTCAGTCGCTGCTTTGGAGGAAAAAGAACCAGGTGGACCGGATTCTTAGCGAGTACCAGGTGCCACAGGTGGTCAAGGACTACTTCCCTGGTGGTTGGCATTTCCACGACAAAGGTCAGTCTGGTGGAAAATGTTCTTGCAAATTATTTCTATTTCTGACTTTGTTTGAAGGATTCTTGCATTGTAGCACAAGAAATACAATGGTACAGACATTTTAAGAAATATTGATATGTTTATGATTTTTGTCCTACCTCCATATTTGGTATTAACAGTATAATATTTTTGAATGATAAAAAAATGCAATGGATCATATTATTATTTTAAAAAGAAATAATTGTATTGTTTTAGATGGACACCCATTGTACCTATTAAGACTGGGGTTGATGGATGTGAAAGGCCTTGTGAAGTCTATCGGGGAAGACGGATTGCTCAAACATGTGAGTGGTTCTTTCACTGCTTTCAATTTCCTTCCATTCAAAATTGTTTAGTTTTTATTATTATGAAAATGTTCACATTTTTATTTTAATGTAAATGTACTAAAAAATGTGATTTTAAAATTAAATTGTTGACATCATCCTTAGACATTACACATTTGTGAGGAGGGTCTCCGACTGACGGAGGAAGCTACTTGTAGCCTCAACCGACCAATCACCACCTGGACGCTGCTGGTCGACCTGGAAGGCCTAAATATGCGACACTTGTGGAGACCTGGAATAAGAACTTTGCTCAAAATTATAGAAGTGAGTGGCATCATGTTGTCAAGATTTTTTTTTTATTTGGTGCCAATAGACCAGGCTATTGGTGCAATGCACATTCACCGCCGGTTGCCAACAGCATCTGGTGTTCCCAGACGGTCACCCATCCA
>JARUHE010315503.1:0-11765 GCA_031471125.1 Archaeomysis grebnitzkii | reverse complement strand
TATCATACCTTTTTCTGTTTACAGTGTTGATGTTACCATACTTTTTCTATTTACCGTTCTTACTATATCATACCTTTTTTTGTTTACAGTGTTGATGTTACCATACTTTTCTTATTTACCGTCCTTATTGTATCATATTTTTTTTGTTTACAGTGTTGATGTTACCATACTTTTTCTAATTACCGTCCTTATTGTATTATACTTTTTTTGTTTACAGTGTTGATGTTATCACACTTTTCTTATTTACTGTCCTAATTGTACCATACTTTGTTTGTTTACAGTGTTGTTGTTACCATACTTTTCTTATTTACTGTCCGTATTGTATCATACCTTTTTCTGTTACAGTGTTAATGTTACCATACTTTTCTTATTTTTGTATCATAACTTTTTTTGTTTACAGTGTTGATGTTACCATACTTTTTCTATTTACCGTCCTTATTGTATCATACTTTTTATGACAGTGTTGATGTTACCATACTTTTTCTATTTACCGTCCTTATTGTATCTATCCTTTTTTTGTTTACAGTGTTGATGTTACCATACTTTTCTTATTTACCGTCCTTATTGTATCATACCTTATTTTTATTTATAGTGTTGATGTTACCATACTTTTTCTATTTACCGTTCTTATTGTATCATACCTTTTTTTGTTTACAGTGTTGATGTTACCATACTTTTCTTATTTACCGTCCTTATGGTATCATACCTTTTTTGTTTACAGTGTTGATGTTGCCATACTTTTCTTAACTCCCGTTCTTATTGTATCATACCCTTTTTTGTTTATAGTGTTGATGTTACCATACTTTTTTTATTTACCGTCCTTATTGTATCATACCTATTTTTGCTTATAGTGTTGATGTTATCATACTTTTCTTATTTACCGTCCTTATTGTATCATACCTTTTTTTGTTTACAGTGTTGATGTTACCATACTTTTCTTATTTACCGTCCTTATTGTATCATACCTATTTTTGTTTACAGTGTTGATGTTACCATACTTTTCTTGTTTACCGTTCTGATTGTATCATACCTTGTTTTGTTTACAGTGTTGATGTTACCATACTTCTCTTATTTGCCGTCCTTAGTGTATCATGCCTTTATTTGTTTACAGTGTTGATGTTACCATACTTTTCTTATTTACCGTCTTTATTGTATCATACCTTTTTTTGTTTACAGTGTTGATGTTACCATACTTTTCTTATTTATTGTCCTTATTGTATCATGCCTTTTTTGTTTACAGTGGTGATATTATCATAATTTTCTTATTTACTGTCCTAAATGTACCATACCTTTTTCTGTTATAGTGTTAATGTTACCATACTTTTTTTATTTACCGTCCTTATTGTATCATTCTTTTTTGTTTGTTTACAGTGTTGATGTTACCATACTTTTCTTATTTACCGTCCTTATTATATCATACCTTGTTTTGTTTACAGTGCTGATGTTACCATACTTTTCTAATTTAGCGTCCTTATTGTATCATACTTTTTTTGTTTACAGTGTTGATGTTACCATACTTTTCTTGTTTACCGTCCTAATTGTACCATACTTTTATTTGTTTACAGTGTTGATGTTACCATACTTTTCTTATTTACCGTCCTTATGGTATCATACTTTTTTTTGTATACAGTGTTGATGTTACCATACTTTTTTGTTTACCGTCTTTTTTGTATCATACTTTTTTTTGTTCACAGTTTTGATGTTACCATACTTTTCTTGTTTACCGTCCTTATTGTATCATACTTTTTTTGTTTACAGTGTTGTGCATGAATATATAAATATGGTTTGGAGTGGATTGTTTGTACCAACAAGGGTTGTACTATGTAAGTCACACATTACAAATGCAATAGCAAGGTTGATACGAAAGCATTTTGGATGTAAAAGGTCTGATAAAATTTACAAATTTGTTTTGTCTCTATTTAGCGAACTAATGTATTCAGATAGTATTGAACATTTAAACCAAGTATTTTATTAAATTGCTTAGTACTGTTTTTGAGTCATTGCAAATACCTATCAGAGAAGTAGATACTTATAATTGACACAGAAGATATGTGAAATACAAACCATCAAACAACAACGCAATCGGAGAAAATTATTCCTGGTCAAATATTTTCGAGAGGACAATAAAGCAAAGAAGCTGAGGAAAATAAACCCCCAAGAGTTAATAATATTTACAACCCCTAATTTCACAAAAGTCTTCTAGTAAACTAAATGACCATTATTCTTTTATGGTGTATAAGATTTGGTGAACTACATACAAATGGGCAAGTTGAAGGAATCTTTGGATATATAAAAAATAAAATACTAATTAAAGAATTATTTTCCCCAACAGAATTCACTACCGAAATGCAAAGTGTCATTGAGGAGAGTCGTGCAAGTTACCCCATGACTTACAGTGCAAACATTAATACTATTCAATCAAAACGAAGTGATGATAAAGAAGTGTGGGAGTCATAAAAAGAGATCTCATAAGCGTAATATATCGTATTATGAAAACAAAGATAACAGGCTACATCATATCCAGGAAACAAACATTGTTAAATCTAACTTGCCAAAAAGTATAATAACAAAAAAAAACATTTATAAGAAAATGTTGACAAATATAACATATAATAAACATTCGCACATTACAAATGACTACACAAAAGACATCGCAATAGAAATACCACAAATTGGTGAAACATTGACCACACCAGCTTCACAATCAATTCAAAATTTATAAATCGTTAGATCCCATACAACTTCTGTTAGACCTGATGATGACATAGCAAATCGACCCATAATGAGAATGAGCGAAGAAGATCATAACTCTTTAGTTCAAATTGAAGGATTATTGACAGATAATGTGAATATTTAGTTCGTTCCTAACTATTAATCCTAGTATTAAGTTTGACTCCAAAAGTGTCGCAACACAGTGCCCTGAAACTTTAAATAAATTAGTGGCTGATACCGAAAAGTTTGTTCAAATACTAAACACCGATTTAACAACTAACTAGAATACATTGGCTTTCATTAACTAATATAAATTTCGATATCACGAATAAGTACATAAATGTTCTAGTATTTGACTCAAACTTGAATGCAATAGATAAGATGCCTGCAACAGTAAAACAGTGTTTAACATCCAATGATAAAAAATAAAGTATGATGCTATTCAGGCAGGGCCGGATTAACCCCTTTAGCTGCCCTAAGCACTTTCAAGATTTTAGTGCCCCCTATATATATATTATTATCATTATGAGGTGAGGGCCCCTGTTTAAATTACAGCTAGGGGCACCATCCCATGCAACCTTAATCCGACCTTGCATGTATATACTATTAAAGTACACTTAATAAACTTACCTTAAGGCAAAAAGAGAGAAACATCAAGGTGCCCCTATAATCCGGATTTGTTCCTCGTTATATATGATAATACGAATTATTGGTATATTATAAAATATATTTTGTAATTTTTTCAGTAACATTTATAAAAATTATGAATTTGCACATTATTTGGGGCTGAAAAAAAAATTTATTGTATAATAAATCCAATGTAAATCCGACAATAATTATTTTTGTGGTGCCCCCTTTCCCTTGATGGCCTAAGCACGTGCTTATATTGCTTAATGGTTAATCCAGCCCTGTATTCATGTCAATTTTGTAAGGTTGTATCAATAGATAAAAAGCTAGTCATGCGGCCTGATAGCATTAGTAAACGCAATCTCACTATTATTTAATATTAATCCAGTAAATGAAAACTTTGATAATATAAATCTTCGAAAGTTCTTTAGGGAAGTAAATACAACTACGTAACTGGTGACAAACTAAATATACTCCCGCGGCAATCACTTAAATGTTACAACTGTTGTGTATAAAGTTTTTTACATAACATCATTATTGGGCATTGATGTAGGGTTCAATAGTTTTAAGAAACATAAGGTCAATTTAAACAAGTCAATCTATCAAAATAAATACGGTCAAAAAACAACCACTAACTTAACATTTAAAGAATTCAAGTTTTAAAAAAAACAAGGACGAGTTAAATTCGTCAATAATTGATGACATGTTAATCCAAATGCGTTATAAGCATACCAATACCATATTTTTCGAGTCAATTTTTTCAACTAACAGTCGTCATAAGCTATTACCTTTAAATAATTCAGATGATAAGCTCATAACTTTTCTAAACTCAGAAAAAGGAAATTATTGGTTTTTAGTCACAAACATTTTTAAAGGAAATGTTGCCGTGATTTACTCATGTATAGCTCAAAAAATCAAACAGCTTCTGACACTGTGTATACTTTCTTGAGTAGAATATATTCAAATTTGAAAGAAACACCAACAATAAGTATTGCAAAATGTCCATACAAAATGATACTAAATCTAGTGGATACTTCTCTCTAGCAAACGCTATGTTTACAACAAATGGCATTGATCCTGCAGAAACAGAGTTCAATGCACAAATAAAAAACAGAGTAATTAATATATTATTGAAATGAACAAATATTTAATTTTAAAGTTCATAAGTAATGAAGACACGTTAATACTGTAAATAGTACAATAAGGTATTTGAACATTTTTTTTATAATATTCTTACTAACCTTAAATTTTTATAACAAACAAAAGAAACTAAACAATCCATATAGTCTCTGATAAACATAAATATAAGGCTATTATAACAGTCTTGCTTAAATCGTGGATAAACATCTCACATAGGTGATCCAGAGTTTAACCCTTTATGTAAATTGTATACACTCTTTAAGATTGAACAATAGCACAAATGAGGTAAGCTCTATGCTATTTGATTGTGGGTTACCTCACTTGTACTATTATCGATCCAATTATATATCTTTATGTAACAAATAATAAGAGAGTTGAAACTATTCATGAACACTTTTACAGAAAGCTGAATAAAGAATGTATAAAATCATCAACGGTTTAATAAAATTACCTTTATGCTTATCAAAGGTTATGTTGATTTTATTTTCTTTGGTTTGTTATCAACAAATTAAATTTTATTAACCTAAGTATAAATCATATTTGTTAAGTAATTAGCGATGCAAGGGTATTTTGAGAGACTATAAAAAACCTGTATATAACAACACTATTTTCATTTTTTAAATAGTAAAAATGAGGAGAAAGCACTTGAAAGACTAATTATTCAGGGAGTGTTGGTTGAAAAACTTTTTATACTTTGTAGTAATTTTTAACCTATTGATAACAATATAAATCTTTTTATGACAGTCAGGTGACCGATTCCTTCCTTTTAATTTTGTGAAAGGCGATAGAAAATTATCAAAATTATTATTAGCGAGGTGTCATTTTTGTAAATAGACATAAAGCAAGATCCATTATACCTAGACAGTCCAACTTTCACAACAAACTAACGTTTTATTGATATTCCAACTTCTACAACAAGCTAAAAACTAAAAAATCTAAACTAAAGAAATCTAAAAACTAAAAAATCTAAACTAAAGAAATCTAAAAACTAAAAAAAATGTCAACTAAAGAAATCTAAAAACTAAAGAAATCTAAACTAAAAAAAATCTAAAAACTAATAAATCTAAAAACTAAAAAAATGTCAACTAAAGAAATCTAAACTAAAAAAAATCTAAAAACTAAAGAAATCTAAAAACTAAAAAACCTAAAAACTAATAAATCTAAAAACTAAAAAAAATGTCAACTAAAGAAATCTAAAAACTAAAGAAATCTAAACTAAAAAATATCCAAAAACTAAAGAAATCTAAAAACTAAAAAATCTAAAAACTAATAAACCTAAAAACTAAAAAAAATGTCAACTAAAGAAATCTAAAAACTAAAGAAATCTAAACTAAAAAAATCTAAAAACTAATAAATCTAAAAACTAAAAAAAATGTCAACTAAAGAAATCTAAAAACTAAAGAAATCTAAAAACTAAAAAATCTAAAAACTAATAAATCTAAAAACTAAAAAAAATGTCAACTAAAGAAATCTAAAAACTAAAGACATCTAAACTAAAAAAAATCTAAAAACTAATAAACCTAAAAACTAAAAAAAATGTCAACTAAAGAAATCTAAAAACTAAAGAAACCTAAACTAAAAAAATCTAAAAACTAATAAATGTAAAACTAAAAAAAATGTCCGACCATTCCAGTGCTACAACCACCGGTATCTGGGTTGGAGGATTTACGTCAACGACAAGGGCTATTCGGACCACCAGAAAAGCGCGGCAAAAGCTCTGCTCTCCACCGACGCGGTTTTCCTCTTTTTTGCCACCCTGTCACTAGCAATATTTTCCGGTCTTAGATGAGGAAAAACTTTTTTAACCAAATAATTAAATAAATGAATTAACAAATGTGCTATTATTATTGTCATTATATTTTTTATTATTATTATTGTCATTATATTTTTATTATTATTATTATCACTTTTTATTTTCATTATCACTACATTATTAACATTTGATAAACATAAATAGTAATAATGTGTTAACATAATATTAGAAATAATAATTAGTTTACATCTCTCAAAATTGTTAATAGATTTTCCAGATAAAAAAACTGGAAATAAAATTGGAACTGTTTGTGAATATTTTATGTAAATATAATAAATATATTCGTTTAATGTTTAAGAATTTGTTGTGTTTTTGTGCTATTTTTCAAAATTTCATATTTTCTACATGCTATTAAAATGTGTTTAATTGTGAAAATATTCATCCAATTGAAAAGTTTTATAAACTTTGTTTTTAAGCAAACATTTTCTAATTTTTTACCAAATCGTGTAATTGTTTAACTATATTTTGAAATCGTCATAGTTTAAAACCATTAAACCATTGTTTTTACTATGAACTTTTAGATGTGCATTAACTGTGTGGAAATTTATAGTTGTAATTTTAACTTTGTTCTGTAAATTTATGGGAAGATTTTTTTCCTGGAATGACATTTCAAATTTTAATCTCAGAAAATGGGTTTGTTTGTTTGTGTGTTTGCATTAAAGCCTTTGAAAATGTATATCATTAATTTGTAAAAATATAATGCAAACGGTGAGAAGAGAATTTTCTTTTTTTCTGACCTTACTTCACATGGATGGAAATTAGCACAAGTGATGTAACCCACATTGAAATAACAGACTTACCTCACTTGTGCTGTTGTAAATCCATAAATGGATTTTCAATAGCACAAGTGATGTAACTCACATTGAAATAACAGACTTACCTCACTTGTGCTGTTGTAAATCCATAAATGGATCTTCAATAGCACAAGTGATGTAACTCACATTGAAATAACATAAAGTTTACCTCACTTGTGCTGTTATCGATTCACATAATGTCTTTTACTTCACATGATGTCTTTAGCAAAACTGTTTACCTTTTAGGTGTTGAAAATGTGCGTGTTCGATAACTGTGAAAAGTGTACATTTTACCATTTTTTATTTGCCAAATATATCTCTTTTATATCTATCTTAAATACTTGAATTTTGAACTATGTATTACTTGTATTGTATAAGAAACTTTGTAAATATTAATATTAAAATAAGTGTTATAACTAAATGTGAATATATTTATTGTTTCCCTTTTAAGTTTTAAGTTTAACCCTTTAACGCCTGTAGGGACAAACTAGTGACGGTTGTAGGGTTATTTTCAATGCAAACTTCATTGTATTGTAGATTCAGGCGGTAAAAGGTTAACCAAAAAATATTGTTACCCAGGGGTTAAATGGTTAAATAAATGTTTCATAAGATTACATTTCTCGCCTTCCTTCCAATATTTCAAATTGAGTTTACAAATTTATAAAAAGTTCTTTTGAAAAAATAATGGCTGTAAATTGCCACTAAAAAGTAATTTATATTTTCTATTTGTTCAACAGCCTTACTTCATACTTAATTTAGTGATTTGAAAGTTGTTTTTTTTTAAATTTATTAAACTTTAAAGGAGATATTATGTAGTTGTCAATACCATTAACATTATAAACATTAATGTTCTTATCGTAAGAATACATGGATAACTAAAGATGTATATATTTATATATATAAATAAATAAAAGAAATTGACAATCTTTTTAAATACAAAGAATAAAGAACATTTCGATAGTAAAGATACATTAGCATAATGCATACATCAAAGCACATGCACAATGACAATCTCATACCAGGAATCAAACCCGGAACAACGATTTGCCGGAGCAACATACAGAACATCAGAGATATATAATATTTTCAATCAATCTTCCTCAGTAGATACATCAGTGTTTCAGTATTGGTAATGGCGGTGGTGATAATAGTAGTAATAGTAATAGTAGTACGAGTATTAGTAGTAGTACGATAGTAGTAGTAGTACGAGTATTAATAGTAGTACGATGGTAGTAGTAGTACGAGTAGTAGTAGTAGTACGAATAGTAATAGTAGTAGTACGAGTATTAGTAGTAGTACGATGGTAGTAGTAGTACGAGTAGTAGTAGTGTAGGTGAAGGTGTATTTATTGTTACTGTGGTTGTAATAGTAGTAACAGTGTTACTTATAATGGTATTAGTGATAGTAGTAGTATTAAATATATGTATAGTATGGATGAGGGTGCGACCGTTTATATTGTTGTATTAACACCAATATTAGTAGTTGTTATGGTAGTAATACTATCAGTAGTGTGTTAATAGTAATGCTATCAGTTGTTTTAGTAGTAATACTATCAGTAGTGTTAGTAGTAATACTATCAGTAGTGTTAGTAGTAATACTATCAGTAGTCTTAGTAGTTTTGAATGTGATTGAAGTGGTCATAACTTCATTCATTGCAGCTGAGGTCTAAACTCTCTCTAGACCCTTCAATGATTAAACTTTAATTTCTCTCCATTTATCTTTTTCTTTAGGATTTTTTTTATTTGTTTATTTATTTATCTTTATTTTTACTTTTCTATTTAGTTATATTTTTTTTAGTTGTTTTTATTTATTTATTTCTATTTTTACTTTTTTGTTTAGTTAAATATTTTTTTTTATTTGTGTTTATTTATTGATTTTTATTTTTACTTTTCTATTTAATCGTATACTCCGTATTTATTTTATATTTTTCTATTTTTTTATGTTTTGTATTTTTATTATTAATGTGAATCACGAATGAAGTGAATCTATGCATTATTCTGTTGTTGTTGTTGACGGTTTTGATTTTATAAAAAAACTCTCAAATGTTAGTTGTATGTTTTATTTAAATTGTAGAACATTTATTTATGATTTAATTAACACGTAATTATTTATGACTTAAATTTAATTCTATCATTTAAAAAACAATAACAACTAAATAATAAAGAAATTATAGGAGTCTGTGTTTCAGTTATAAATTGTTAATATAATAAGTATCAAGAACCGTTAAAATATGAAAGGATTTTGTTTTTTCTTGAGTATACTTAATTAATTTTTTTCATAAGCAACCATATCCATTTTTTGACTAAACATTATTCTATCATTCCAAGAAAACGCTTACCAACACAATGATGTTTATTTTTTTAAATTATTGAACAGAAATTAAAAAAACATGATATACTACTGCATGACGGACCCAACGTATAAGCTTAAATAATGTTATGGTCTTACATATACCATTTTACCATGGAAATATTACGTCTCTACTGTTTTTACATGCAATTCACAGGTATTGGTACAACCATTCGGTTTTTAATTAATTTTTCTACATGTGTTATTTTATAAGTTTTAAGTAATTATTCACCTCAGAAATTCATTTCTTGGTATTAAAATATTTTTTTCCAATTTGATTCGACAAAAATTTTAAAACTGACTTTTCAATTCTTAGTTTTAATGCTAATTTATCCATTTTTTATATTGCTTGTAATTACAAACTGAATAGCCATACAAGTAAATTGTTAAAATATGTTTACATTTTAATTCATAAAAACGTTTGTAAATTTATCCAAGAACAGAAAAATATTTTTTTTATTACGATTCAAGCTTAACATCATTATCCAAGATTATATTAATTAGAAGGATTACAACTATAAAAGTTTCCCAAATGAATTTTTTTTTAGTGAATTTGTTTGAAATAGTTACTTCTTATGGTTAAAATTATTCCATTCTTTCAGATTTTTGTTTCCTTATCTCTCTCTCTCTCTCTCTCTCTCTCTCTCTCTCTCTCTCTCTCTCTTTCTCCTTATCTTCTCTTTCTCCTTCTCATTCTTTATATCTCTTTATAATTCTCTTTCTCCATCTCTCTTCTGTTTTCTTTCTACAGCTGATCGAACAATTTAAAATTTCTAGATTTCCAATGTTTTATTTCAGTTGACGAGGACCCTTATTTATTGAACAAATTTTAATCCTTAGAGAGTGAAACATCAAGCGATAAAAAGTTAAAAATACAGAGTTGTAAAAGTTTAAAGAAATGACGTCATAAAAGATTAAAGAAATGACGTCATAAAAGATTAAACAAATGACGTCATAAAAGTTTAATAAACGGTCTGGAGCGAAGATGCATTTCTGAAGGAGGGAAATCATACAAGTCGGTAGTTTTCGTGATTTCAAACTCGACAATTTTATTGATGCATACGAACCAAGTTACGTTAAAGTTAACATTGAAAATAGTTCTTATTTTATAGGACTTTTACGTCCCATCGGGCACTGTAGTGTTAGAATTGCTCGTAAAACACCGTTGGTGTGAATTTGTATTCAGAATGAAAAGACAAGATGAAAACGACTCAACGACATTTTTTTAACCTAAATTGGAGAAGTATTTCTAATTTAAGGTCTTAAACTTTCATTGCACGTGTGGACGAATTCGTCACACAAAATATAGGGTTTTTCAATGCTAATTTTAAGATACTCTTTTTTTTTGTGATCTGTCCTTTGTTAGATTTTTAGATCAATGGTTGATTGAATCATTTCACTTGTAAATTAAATCAAAATGATAATTATTGAAAAACTAGTAAATGTGAGAAATATGAAAATAAAAAAAATAAAAAGTGAAAACTTATGGCCAAAAATTCTGACAGTAATAAATTTTCATTCATGTGTAAATATTCGAAATAAACTTGAAAAATGATAGCCAGGAAGATGATTATTATAAATGAAAACTTTCATCTTTAATGATTGCATTCAAAGTAAAAACAAGTTTTTTTCTCATTTTTAAACTAACTTTATTTAGGAAACTTTTTTTTCTAGTTTGGAAGACTTTGACTTTTCTTAGTTCGTTACCTCATAAACTTTTTAGTTTGTTAGTTGAAAAACTTTTTAGTTGTTAGTCCAAAAGCCTCTTTTTTTAGTTTGTTAGTCCAGTATTTTATTAAAATAAATATTTTTCTATTGTTTATAGTACTGAGTAAGACGAGGTATTTAGCGCTGCATTCGAGGATGATTAATGTCTGCTATTACTTAAAGCCAGATCAGGTTTAACCCATCAGCACAAGGATTAAATTTCTCCTTGTGCAGCATAGGTCGCTTTTGACTTTATTTTAATGTGTTTTAATCCTTATGTCATTAATTTGTGTCAGGGTTTAAAGGGTTAAAATGATTTAGCGGCATTTTTAATTTAATTTGATGGATGAAGTTTAGGCAACACGAATTCTCATCACTTTTTTATTATTTTAAGAAATAAAAAATCATTTACAAGTTTTTTTTAATTTTAACTTTCCTTTCTCAATGTTTGAATTTTTTCTAAATAAATAACAATGTTTTCAAATTTTGCTGTTGATAAAAATGAATGGCTTATGTATAATATATGAATATATAATATAATAATATAAATGAATGGCTTATGTATAATATATGAATATATAATATAATAATATAAATGAATGGCTTATGTATAATATATGAAT
>JARUHE010315492.1:0-11766 GCA_031471125.1 Archaeomysis grebnitzkii | reverse complement strand
CACCCAACACCAAACTGCCCGCTGTGCCAACACAACACACACAACACCACACACCTGTTCACGTGCCCTCGTGTGCCCACCGACCTGGCCCCGGAGGCCCTCTGGATAAACCCGGTGGGGGCGTCGGGTCTGCTGGCCCGATGGTCGGACCTGCTGGATCCTCCGGCGTGAGGGCTCCATCCTCTATGTCGAGGATGGAGTGGGGTCGACAGCAACAACAACAGTATATAGTTTTACTAACCACTCACAGTGGTTATAGAGAACTTATAGTCATTGTAGAGAACTTATAATCATTACAGACTTCAAAATTTCATTGTGACCTTCATCATATTATAATTACAGCAAGGATGTCAACTTTTTTTTAGATAACACAAAACAAGAATTTCTTTCAGAGAATAAGTTTCATATCGTATGCGAATGTTCGAAGAGCTGTTTTAAGCCCCGAATATTTCTTCATCGTATGCAACCAATTCTCTTTTGTCCTTGTGAGAACCCTTTTGTGAGTGACTTGCAGCTGAAAACATTGAATATTTATTAATAATTATGCTCTAAAATATGTGAACCTAAATAAACAAATAATGTTCATCTGAGAATGGAGATCACAACATTAAATATTCTATATTATTTATATTTATTTTGAATCCAAATAAATTTTCAATACAAAATCGAGGTTTTATGGTTCCACAAAATAGAACTCTTTATAGCTAAAATTGCCTCACCATGTTTGCATATATGTTCAAGAAATAGTAGTTCACATAGGAATGCTTTGATGAAATATAGTAAACAATTTCTGCTATTTTAATAAACATTTTTCAAATAACCATTCATAGTAGAAGAACATTAATCCTTTCATTATTTGTGTTCCTTAGATTATTAACATTAATGAAAGTTAATTTTTTTACTAAATTATATTTTTAGTAATAAAAACATTTCATTTAAGTAAGAACAATTACATAAAATTAAACTTATGGGATCGGTAATTACAAAATGAGCCTAATTTCAAATACACTTGTCACCTATTTTAATTCAAGTATCATTGTTTCGTTAACTATTTATCTGTAATTTTTTCGTCATAATTTGGATCTTATCATTCATTCACCAAAATTAAAAACTAATGCATTTACACTTTAGAATCATTTTGCTATATGTCGAGATACTAGACATTAGCTTATGTTACATAACTTTATGCCTTTAAATTTTAAAGATAAAAAATTATGTGGCATAATGTCTAGTATATTGACATATATCAACTTTTTATTTCTTGCTGGCAGTTTAATATACGTAATGTATATGTTTCTGATTACATGTTTACTACTCAAACATTAAATTGAAAAGTTATTATATGAAGCGTCGTTCAGTACATCTACGTTATATTGTTAATGCTTTGAAAGATAAAGAATAAGCTACTGGACTTATATGGATTCATAATTAATCAGTCATAGTATAAGAATTTGTATTTATTGTTACTATGAAAAACATAAATTGAATGAAAGAGTCAAATTTGAGACAAGAAAGGCTTTTGCAAAGCATCATGATTTACAAGTAAATGCTACACACAATAACATCTATTTGTATATTCAAAAGAATTGCTAACTATGTGTAGTTGTTGAACCCAATTCTATTTCATATATTTTTTTAAATATCATATTTTCTGATTGAGCATACAATCCACCCCTGGAGAGGGAGTAGCCAGTATGTCTCATCTGAACTATGATTGATTATTTCACACATACTATTGCGCTTGATTAACTTTGTTATTTGATATCATTTGATTCACTTCAGAAGCTCATTCAACTTTTAGAAGTTCCAAAACTATTTAAATTATCAACCATTCTAAACAATATTCATATCAATATGTGAATAGATATTATCAAATTGTGACCTTCATTCGAATAATTTTCAAAATTCCTCAGTATTTTATTTACAACAAAATTAAAACAATCTTTGTTTCACCAAGACTTTTAAAATTATTCCACTTGATAGACTAGACTTTAATTATGAATATAAATAAGCGAATAAGGAATTGAAAATTCCACTAATAGTTTATAAATAAAAAATTTACTTTACCAAAATCTTAGAAAGAGAAAAACTAAATTTCATAATTAGAGAAACTTTTGAAAACTTACCAATTGTAGACCAAGTTGCCGATGAGGAAGCATCATTGATCGGATCAATGACTGGCTGCCGTCTGGCCAAAGACACCTTCAGCTGAATCCCCGACACCATTCCTCCGTTCATCTGACAAGAACCATTGCAGGATTAACTCATTGACGCCCATTACATGTATTTCAATGCTAACTTTAGTGTATTTTAATCCCTATGGACATAATTATGCAGGCGTTAAAGGGTTAAGACGAGTTACATCTCATTAATGTCAATTAATGTTTGACTACTTTTAAAAATTAACTTAAAAATAGAGAAAAATAATTCCCAGCAAAAAATAAATACCAAAGTTTCAAATCAAATATTGGGCGAGAGAAATATTCATATTTAGAGTCATAAAGTTATATATTTTCCAGACGAAAAGCAAAATGATTAAAAAAAAATCTCAAATTTTTCATAAAACAACAAAAACACTTCAAGGTAGGGTGGGGTGAAACCACCGTGGGTTGAAGTCGTTGCGGGTCTTTATAGCTTTATCAAAATTAGTATTACTAGGTTATTTATAAAGAAAAATGATTTATGTTTGAAATATTTAAAACTAAATAAACCAAGCATTTATTTATATGGTTTTTTTTAAATCTAACCATTAATAATGAAGTTGTGAATGATAAAATTGATGCGCTTTTTAAGCTGTGATAGTTTTGCCCTGCAGTACTTTTTCTTAAAAAAACACTTTTTGAATTTTTTCACAATTATTGGGGTTTGAATAAATGCTTGTATGCAGACAGTATTAATAGAAGAAAATTATATCAATTAAAAAACATATCAAATGTAGTGGTTTCATCCGACGTTTGATGTGAGATGAAATCGCCCCACATATTTTTTTATAAATAGATGATTTCGCTAACTATATAACTATATACTATTTTGTACCGTCTGATTTGAAAAATAAATATTTTTTTGTTGAAACAAACGTTAAGAGTAGAAATGTAAAAACTTAAAATTGATATCCTTAACATGCTCATGGGGTAGATAAATTTATGTAATCTAAATTAATTTTAATTACAAACGAAGGAGAAATTCACTAAAAAAAATTATTTAGGATAATAAATAAGTAAATGCAAGTAATAATAATAAGTTTGAATTGAATTGAATTGTTAAATACAGAAAAACTGCATTAAATTGATGAGCATAATTTTTAAATACAGTAAATTTATCAGCAAAATTAGTGAAATCTGGAAATCAAATTTCTATTCAGGTTAGAGTTGCTTCCTCGAACAAAATGAATAATAAAATGGTCTTTACTTCACCAACATCCTTGAAAAACAAATACTTTCACAAAAAAATGATTAAATGGGTAACCATCCATCAACCACAACAACATTTAATTTAAAAAAACAAAGATATAGTGATTGACAGTCCAAAACACAAATATTTTGATTCTAATAAGTATGAAGGAAATTGTAAATGAATTAAAGTTGTGACCTAATATAAGTTATGAAAACAAAATCACTACATAAGTATATACAAAAATTTGTGAAATAATAAAAATTAAAGAAAAATAATTTTTGGCAAAAATATTTCAAGTTCTGTCTAACCAAAGATTTGAAAACCTTCCCTTGGACAACATTGTTTACAACTATATGTAAGATAATCTAAAACAAGCACGAGTAAATGATATGCATTAAAATCGTGTTGTATGATAAAAATTTGGTAATTGTTGAATACAATTCTATATATTAATATATTAACACATTTCTTTCATTTGTTTCAAATACAATTCTCTCTAGGCCTTCACATAAAAATAAATAAAAATGTCTACCCTATTGTATAAAGAAATATACATTTTTGGCAAACAAATCCTTCAGGCATTCTACCTTAAGATCTCCAGTTCTTCCATAAGCTTTTATCTAACTTTCAAATAAAAATCTTAGTTAACCACGAATTAAAACTTTCTTATAAAAGGTATGTTTTAATAATTAAATACCAGTTTATCAAAAAAAAACATCTGTAACATCAGTGTAGAATGTTATGTTCTTTTTTTTTAATTTAAGAAATTTTTTTGCAAAATTAACTTTTTTATTGTTTTGAAACAATGGCCACATTTAGGTTAGAGTCCAGAAATCATCCACAGCCCCAAAACCAAGCAGAGCTCAGTAATTGAAGTTGTTTTTTCAAACACAGCTTAAGAATATATATTTTGTTAAAAATATGCTGTCATATTTAATAAAACAATCTGTAAAATAAAAACTTGAAAACAAATCAAAAAAGTATTTAGTTCTGTCTAATCAGAGATTTGAAAATGGATTATTTCAATAAATATAGATTTTACAAAAAAAAATCTCGGGAAAATTATGTTCAAAAATTATAAAATGAAAATTTAAAAAAAATCAACGTTGGGTCTGGTTAGTACTTGGATGGGTGACCCTCTGGGAACACCAGATGCTGTTGGCGATAGCGCTCTTTGCCATTGTAGCTAATGTGCTGTATAATAGTCTATAAAAAAATATAAAAAAATAATTTACATCAAAAATATACCAAGTCTTGTCAATAAATATTGATTTTAAAAAATATCTTGGACTATATTGCTCAAAATTATACATAAAACCATGCATATTCAATAAAAATCTGTAAAATGAAAATTTATAAATTTAAAACAAACATTTTTGTCAAAAATGTGCTTAGCCCTGATCAACCAGAGAAAAAAAACTTTATTTCATATAAATAATTATACAAAAAAAAATAAATATCAAATTTGAGCAAAAATGTTTTAAATACTGAAAAGATCTGCCTTCACATTTGCACCAACAATCAACAGTAGTTTATAGCAGCTGCCTGCTGTTACAGCTTAAAAAACATATGTGATATATATTATATAAGCATTAAAGTCATTGTCTAATTCCACCAATGCCGATGACATCCGAAATGGTACTCCTATGTAGAGTTTTTCTATGCATGCTTGTCAAAAAAATTACCTCTGCAATGGCCTTTTCTGCTGCTTCTACTTTGTCAAATGTAATGAATCCACAGCTGAAAAACATGATTTTAAAAATTTGACATTTGATTTGGAATAAACTAATAAATTTTCAAAATCTTATTTACCTACTGGTCACCCCAATATGGAAATTCCGAAAATTTAATTTCCTGAAAAAAAAATCTGCAAACATTTATTCCTTATTATATAATTTTACTCAACACACAATTCCTATTTTCAATAAAAGTTGGAATTTTAGTTAATCCAAAATCATTTTGAAAGCTTTTAAAAACAGCCTTCAAATGATAAAGGTTATTGGAAATTAAAAGGAGATAAGGGAGAGATAACAATCTTTCATTTCCATCTCACTTTCCAAAAAACTTTATCATATAAAGGCTTTTTATAAGTGAGATTCTTATTTGGTTGAACCTAATAAACTTTCTCTCCTCTTCTATGTTCAAGAAGAAACAAATGAGGTAAATCACAAGTGTGGGTCCCACACTCACACTGTGATCATAGCATGTAGAACACAAAAGCATCAACAGCCACACCTCACACAACGGTTGTCCATTTGTTCGAATCCATAACACTGAACACCCATCAGTTCTTGAGCTACAGACTAATAGCACCACTGCTTTCATCATATCACTGGACATAATGCTGGAAAATGTGGAGCTGATCCCAGTGGTTATTGGAGTCACGGGGCTTCATAAGAAAAACCTAAATAACATCACAGAATACAATTGGAGCAAAATAGATGTTAAGGTAATCCAAGGAGAGATGGTTAACAGTGGGATTACCATTTTGAAGAGAGCTCTAGCCATGAATATTAAGTAAATAATTTAAACATAAATGCTCTGCCAATGTATGACTATCTGAAAGAGGAATAAACAAAAAATTTAATGTATGGTAAGGACAACAGCTAATTTTATGTGGTGCCAAAATATTTTCTCCTCCAATACCACCTAAACTAAAACACATCCCCAACCTGTGACACTTCAGGAACAAGCAAGAGCAATTTTATGATAAGGTTAAGACCATATCTGATTATTTGTTGTTGTTGTCAACCTCACAAAGAGGATGGAGCCTCACGTCGAAGTGTTCAACCCCCACCATCCCAGCAGGTCCATATTAAATCTTGCTTGCAATATCATTCCAGTTAATGACGAATTGATGACATCACACAATGTCAGTAACAACCTTAGGGAACAATGGAAAAAAGGTGAATCTACAATCACTCACAAGAATACTTCTTGGCACTACTCAATCACACACAATTCATAAAATCATTATTAGAAAACGGCGAAATTCTTTCAACCAATTCATACAACAACCTAAATACTGATTATAATGTTTAGATCTATAGTTCCCACATTATAAAGATCTTAAAAATTTCTGATTTTACTGCAAACTTCATACTATGAATTATGCAGCACGGGAGATGGGTATTAAACCCTGAATCTACCTTTATCATGAAGTCCAGTTCCTAGAAAACAAGTCAATCAACCCGACCTAGTACATAAAAACTATTTTATAACCATCATTCATTACGTGATTTTGATGGCATACAATTAGATGGTGAACTACTTCTTATTCTGGTTTACACAGAACCTGTTGTTGCAAAGTTCTTTAGCTCTTAACATAATTGATGTTTCCACACACTCTCTCTCTCATACATCGATAACTGGGGTATGGATGTTATAACAAACTGTCACCATACAATCTTCAAACATAATAACATTTTTGTTTGGACCAATGACTTGCTGATTCCATCGCTAGACAAACTTCAAATAAATCCTTTTCTCTTATTGTTCATTGTGCATCATATTGATATATCACCCATGATAAAGTAAATGATTCAGTACAGATGATAAATAATTTTGCAGTAGGCATGTCTACTTTCTTCTGTTGCAGCTTCATTTCCAAAGTTGTGTGGTCCTAGAGGACTTCGGTGTCAATCGTTAGGTGTGCAAAACTGTTCTCTGCTAGATAAATCTCATGTGGTTGGGGCATTTCCCTCTTGCATAATTCAAAAAGCTCATTAAATTGCTGTAGACATAAGTGTTTCATATTATTTATACAGTTTCTTACTGTTTTAATATAATTGATACTACTGTATACAATTTAGTATGAAGAGAAACATCAAATAGAGTGGTAACCAAGAAAATTTGCATTTTAGTAGTTTTGAATTTATAATGTATAAAACTTATGTTTTTACTCAAGAGAATTATGTTTTTCAGCCTTGATCGCTGTTTGAATGACAACACAAGTAATTTCAAATATTATAATACCCTCATGCAGTTCTCTTGCAGGTTGCAGAGAAAAGGATTTATTTTTCCCAATTGTATTTAATTTCGGACAGCAAATATTATTTCGTTGACAAAGCTTCATTAAGCAAAACATTAAAAACAATACCAAAATTTATATTTGGTATACTTTGCTTTAAATTAAATTGATAGTATATGGTTGTAACAGAATTGGATAGTATTGTAGTACTACCAGGTTATGCAATTCATGGCTCCAGGGCTATTGCCATAAAGTTTATAGGATTGTGGTTCAAAATTTTAAGCATGATATAAGGTGTTAAGATCTAGCCCAAGAGCATAACCAGTATTGAGGCACAGTGGGTTTTCCAACCGAGTTCATATCAATGAAGTTTTAAAATAAAAATATCATATGGTGGATGTGTCTCACAAGGAATGACTTACTTTTTATCAACTTCCATGTTGATATTTACAATATTTCCGAATGGGCTGAAAGCTTTCTTGAGCAAATCCTCGGAAATGTTGTAGCCGTTCACATAAATTGTGTTTCCTTGACGAGGTTTTCCATCTGTGACACGACTTTCACTGTTTGATTCACCTCTTTCTTCTCTATCTCTGGCAGTCACAAAACTGTCGTATAGGTTCTGTAAAATTTAATTTTGTTAACTAAATCTATTTGAATTTGTCATTTTACTTTTCTCACCATTTCTATGTTTTGTAATTAAAATATTTGTAAGTATTTATTTACAACTGATGAAGGTGTGTCGAAAATTAACTAAAATAAACAATATAAAAAACTAGTAAAAACCAAACAATACGGGTTTATAGCGGAGACATCTATAAATCATTGCTCTGAATTCAACAAGTCCATATAAAAAATTAGTTATTTCAACAAATTTAAGTTTTACAGCAAAATTATTTAAGATAGATCATTCATAATGCACACAGCTTTCATTTATGTTAAATAATTATTCCTGTAAAACTAATAAGAAAATATTTGGAAAAAAACAAGTTGAAAACCAACATAAAAACAGAGTTATTTCAATAAACTCAAGTTTTACAGACAATTGTATTCAAGATAGATCATTCTTAATGTATATACCTTTCATTTATGTTCAATAATTATTCCTTCAAGACCAAAAATAAAAAAAATGTTTATTCTACTTTGGAAAAACATACATAAAACCGAGTTATTTCAATAAATTCAAGTTTTACAGAAAATTGTATTTGAGATAGATCATTCATAATGTGTAGATCTTTCATTTATGTTCAACTATTGCTGTAAAAACAAAAATAAAAAATGCTTACTCTACTTTTGAAAAAAAAAACGAGTCCACAAATCCTTAACAACAACAATCAAGAGTGACTCGTAGAGCGGTGCCTTATGTCTCTGCTATTAAAAACACAAACCAGTTAAAAAAAATGTATTTTGTCAGTAAGCAATTCACTTAGTGAGTTAACATCACAAATCTTTCAGCCAAGAAGTAACTTTTAAACAGTGGAATATAAATAAATTGGTCATAAAATATGTGACACTTCAATTCAATTCAATGGGAGAACTAAATAATGACTAAAAATATAGAAGAAACAACTGATGGTCATTATCAGATGAAATCATGCCAACACTACCCAAAATACTGAGCAAAATTGGTATATAAAATAAAATTAATCTTTGAAAGAAACAACACTTGACCACAGCTGCTAACACACTATACTATTATTTCTAAGTTATTTGCATGATTTCATAGACTAGGTGTAGGGTTGAGATGTTCTTCTCATGAAATGTTTTCAACACTTTAACATTTGTTGTTACAAGAAACGGTTAAAGTATTATTCAAAATTAAGAAACCAGATTGAAATTATATTTATTTATTATAGCACAAAACATTATACGTAAATAAAACTTCATGGTAATTTTGTAGTTATAAAAAAACTTTTAAACTATTTTCCCTAACAAATAATTAGTAATGCATAAACCACTAAACAATCAAAATGTCAAGTGACTATTCTAAGTCGCAAAGTGAAAATCATGGAACATCAAATGAATCAAAGAATATACATTCACAAAAAAATGTAGAGAATAAATTGCTTGCATTGTTATAAAGCTTTATATCAATCGAAAATAGCACATATAAGGTAAGCTGTATGTTATTTGAATTTGAGTTACCTCACTTGCGCTATTGTGTATCCATAGGTAACAAGTTTGAAGTGATTTGACCAATAAACATTTTATTGAATGTGAGATTTCACATTTTTATTTTTAATTACAAAACTAAAAGCATAGATTTCTCAAAAAAATAGAAAATATAAACTTTGCATAAAAAAATATGTAGAGAGAAGTTGTTGGTTATAAAGCATCTATAAACAATTTACCAAGTTTGAAGTGATTTAATATTTTGTTGAATGTAAAATTTGTAAGTTTTTTAACACAATTTTTGGCTTACATCTCACTTAACCCCTTCCCCAAGATGACAAAAGCCTGTCAGTCACCAGTGTTGTCATACGACGACATGCAAGCGTCTGTCGCTCTTCCTGATTCTTAAAGAAGGGTCGATATTTTCACTGACTTCAAGCCAAATCGAATTTTGATGACACCCAAAAATTGCAGTTGGCACTTAGCTGGTGTAACTAGGCACTGTGCAGAAGGGGTTAATACTAACTTTTCACATATAAATATTCCCAGCAATATTAATGAGAAGGCTATAATGAACAACTTTGGTTACTAAAATTTTCTGTAACTTAAAAATATATACTTTCTGTTGCATATGAAATTTTGAATTAACACTATTTTTGGCTTATATGTCAATACATAATAACTTTTAAGTAAAACATTCTTAGCAAACTTAATGTGAAGGTTATAATGAACAAAAATTTGTAAATCTGAAAATAAAAAAATTAACTTTTTATTGACTGTGATTTGACATGCCAGACGAACACGGCAACAACGCAGACAGGTGTCGAGTCTTCAAGTTACATATATGTTGGATCTATACACATATCTAGTTTAATTGAGGTAATAGTTGTATGCTGAACTTTGAATACACGTGATCCAATGCAATATGTTTCCTTGTAGCAAACTAGTTCATTCTATTCCATGACAAACGGGATTGTAATGGAATCAATTGACTATATCATGACATTTAATAGTAATATGTTTCAGACACAATAACAACTTTATTCAACAAAACAATTTTAAATTTATAAAAATGACGTTCTGTCGAAATGATTATTGTCTTTTAGCATCCTTACAGCTAGAGATTCCGCAACAATGGCAGTGCAAATTCTTCAAACAATTCAAAACAACATTTTGATCACCAATAAAAACTGCGCATTTATTTTTTATTTAAAAGACTGATCACTATAATTCAACAAAAATTTTTTTTTTAAGAATATGACATGTCCAGTCCATACAAAATGTTCATAAAAACCCTTATATCTAAACAAATCTAAGTTTTTGCGAAACAACTCGATTAGTAATTTTAAATGTACAGTTCATAGCAGTTCATTTAAGATATAAAATATAAAGATTAGTTTAATGTTTTTAAAGATTTACTATTCCAATGATAGACAGACAAAAATAACACGTTAGTAGAGCTTCATCCTCTGGCACACTCAACAACTAGTAAACCATGACCGACTGGTTCTAATGTCTCGCCAAATTCATTAACCATAGATTTTAAAACCTATTATCTCAATAAATGCTGATTTTACAAAAAATATATAAAACCATTTATGTTCAGAAGTATATAAAATATTTACATGTGTGTATTTTGTGTATAACACCATTAAAGTTATATTAATTGTTTTATTAGAACTTTTATTTTATGCATTTGATTGATATATAGCATTTAATTTCCATTGTTTCATTAACCAAAGTAATACTTCAAAATGCACAAAAAATTGTTATGGTTATCCATAAATGACGCCCATATTCTATGGTTCATATAATAGAAAACTGTCCAGGTGTTTAAGAATTGTTCATTGAGCCAAATATATATAAATTTTGATAAGCCTCAATTAAGTATGTTCTTTATTACAGAAAAAAAAATGCTCAAAACAAGTTTGCTAAATACAACTTAATTGCATGAAAATAAAGCGATGTTCAAGAATTACCAAATTCATGAAAAACGATATAATATAAAAACTTAATTTTTTTTTATTGAATCAAAGATGTAGAATTACTGATAAGCTTCAATTAAATATGTTCATCATTACAATAGACCATCAGAAAAAAAAAAGTTTAAAATAATTTTGCTAAACCAAACTCTTAACAAGACAATTAGGCAAAAAAAACGGTTCAAAAATCGCCCAACTCATGAAAAATTATAAAATAAATAATTTAAGAAATTTTTTTTATGGAATCAAAGATGTATAACTATTTATAAGCTCTAGTTAAACATGTACCTCATTATAATAGACCATCAG